>JBBPDB010028284.1:0-11986 GCA_037974465.1 Brachypetersius altus | reverse complement strand
TGCGCTCATGCAGCCATGTTTCAGTAAAACACATTAAACTGCACTCACGAAATTCCTTGTTGTTCCTGACCAGCGCCATAAGCTCGTCCATCTTATTGTCCAGCGACCTCATGTTGCCCATGACAACGGAGGGGAGATAAGGTTTAAATCGCCTCCTCCGCTGTACAGTCTGTAGCCCGTTCCTCGCCGCTCTTTTACTTCGACCCTTCGCTCCTCCACGACATCCTCTCCTCGTCTTTCCCTTCCGAATCTCCTCAGGAATGACAGAGATGAAGTCTGCGTCTTGCGTCGCTTGTTGCCTCAGCGAAATCAGCTGGTCACGGGTGTAAACAAAGAGTCGGTTGCTGCCGCTAGCTGCGTTAGCATTAGCAGCATGCGTGCAGCCAAAACAGAGAGTCGTAAAAAGTAGAAAAGTCGAAATAACTCTCACCAACCACATGGTTATGGAGGGCACAGCTTGTAGATGTTAGTTCTACATGTTAAAAGAAAGTTTACGAAGCACAGACATTAAAAACACAAAAATGTTACACGGAGCAGTCGTGAACATGCTGCTGCAGGCTTACCTATGAATTTTTTAAGGGTAATGCATTAAACTGAGATTAAAATGTCCGGGGAGCATATTTGGGGTTTACACAATAACAATTGTTTAGGATTTTTTTTTACCTAAACACAACAAAGCATTTTTTCACTATATGCAGGTGCTCTTGGAAACGTAACCTATTTCAAATAAAAGCTTGTTGCTCATCAGGATGATGCCTGGATTCACACTCACACTGGAGTGTTTTGATTTGAAATAGCTCTACATGGTTCTGTATATAGGCCGTCCCCTGCAAATCTCTGTTAAATCCATCAGAGCGCTGATCTCTGTAGAGACAGCAGCCTTACAAAACTGCCTTTAGAGACCAGCTAAACAAAACAAGACTGTCTGTTGCCTGCTAAATTAGGAGTTCTCATGAGTGCCTTCTGTGCATCTCTGCTGAGTCTGACGGCCGAAAAGTTTGTTTAAAACACAGCCTGCTGCTTGCCCCTAGGCTGTGCAGACTACCACTACAAGTTTATCAAAATCCCAGGGACTAAGACTGCCATTTCAGTCTCATAGGCAGCTTGGCTTGAGTGAGAACCTGATTTGCTGGAGACTTCATTTTTTGGGGAATGTAACCATTGGTACAAATGCATTATGGTAATGCAAACAGTAATATATTTGCATTAGCATGTTATCAGGCAGTTTTGCTAGGTTCTCTGGGCATTTATTTGTGTATCTGTCCTGATATGCTTATTGCCAAAGCACTGAAATTACCAAGAAACTACAAATTAATCTTCAACAGGAATACAAACACTACGTTTGTGTTAACATGTTACAATTGCACTAGTATTTGAGACCTTGTTGGTATGCTGTGTGTTTGTTGAAAAATATATAGGCCACACTGACTCCAGGTAGAAACCGTGTTGACTTATTCAAAGCCTGAGGGCCAAGACTGCAAATTCTGGCTTACTAGCAACTTAGTCTGGCCAGAGATATCTGCATGGCATAAAAACATGGCTGAATGCTGAATATGTAAATACACAAGCTGCTGTGGATAAGTTTGCATACTGTAATGGTACTATGTTAAGAAATCGAATGATCTCCATGAGTGCTGATTAGCACAAATACTACATATTTATGTTGGGTTTCGTTGGGAAAAATACTGATACTATGAGCATAAACAATTCCCAGACTGTAAAAATTTAGGAATATTTGTGCTGACTTGACACATTACCATAAGTATGCTAACTCATTACCCCCATCCTCTGCACATTTGATAGTTTTTTCTGTCATTTTTTGTAGTATTAAATCAATTAAATGATTAAAGCTGACACTTGGTTTTTTGTCCCCTGAGCTGCTTACAATTATGGGAGCTTACTCAAAACTCTTTGAAGTAGTATGATAATTATGTGGAAACCATGTAGGCTACGAGCTTTTCCCTCCCCTGATATGTTGCTGCTTTGGAGATACATGCTTCTCTCTGAGCAACCAGTGCAAATTTAATTTTGCCAGAGTCTTCAAACATTTTATACTATAATGACATAGCGTAAAGGTAACTACAACGACAATCTTCATGATAATCTAAGGAAATTGTATGCATATTATCCACTTTAGGAACTCTATCTACCTAGTTTCTGCATAATTTAACAGACCCCTTCACCCGTGGTCAAATTCTGACCACAGGCATTGTTAACCAGATGTTATTTGGCTAGTGGACAGCAGTGACACTGACATTGTAGTGTGAGTGTGTGGTTCTGGCAGCTTGTTTGGTGACTGCTTGGGAGGGGTCCAGTAACTATCCAGTCAAGAACATATCTGTGGTTGGACCATTTATAAATGGTAAGAGAATGGCTAATGCATGCTGTTGAACAGATTTACTACAGTCTCACCAGCAAGGTAGAGCTGCAAAGTTTCTAATAAAGTGGGCATGAGTTTACACCATAATTATATGATATATTCAACACTGATTGTCCCAGTAATAGGAGCTTAAATCACTTTGCTTTTTCCTACATCACAGAAAGTCTTCATGTACCACATCCAATTATAACTCCTCTGGGGGCTCTGTTCGCTACAGGGCCCAGTCAAAGTCTTTGACATGTTCCTTCGCCTGTGCACTTTCAGCAGATCATTATCGGAGTGTTTCAGCAGCAAAAGAAAACCTCCCACTTCCAGTGGTGTATGTATGTCTTGTCTTTTTAGCTGTTCAGGCCAGTTGTTCACAAATCACTTGAACTAAAAAAGCTGAATTGGAAATCAGTTTGTATGGATATGATTATAATCAGCAGAAGTTTCTCTGTAGGTGCCATCGGAAGTGCACAACTGAGAAGAGATTATTGTTGTTCGTATTTTATTTTGGAGCAAATAGCAAGGATTTGAGGGTTAAATGCATACAAGGCCACTTAGGTTGATGTTGTGAGTGAGCCATATCACTGGTGCTAAAAGAAAAGGACACAAAGCACTAATTTATATAAACGAGTTTGATATTTTAAACAGATAAACTGATTTATGGAAAATACAGTACGTTTCATTTTGAACTTGACTCTGTAGCAGCATTGCTTATCCCAAATAATTAAAGAGCATAGAAAACTGACTTCCCATGCATTCTTATTTTAGACTAATTCCACTTCTATAGTTGAGTCAGTAGAATGTCTGTAAGTATATATACAATTTACTTAACCATAACTCAGTGATGGTGAACACCTTTAAAAATTTTTATGAGCCAAATGTAACAGTTTCTATTTCACAATTTTCTATCACATTTCTATTTCACAATTTAGTGTCTGGAGGGGTCCACTCTTCTGTCATAATTGGTGGCTAGCCAGTGAAAGGTGACACAATCGCAGGAGGTATTTGAGATACTATATTTTAGGAAATGCCAGGTCCAGCCTTTGACTCTGGAGAAATGCTAGGCATACAAATTCTGCTTTAGAGAACATAATTCAAACCAAACAACAAACATGCTAATCAGTGTGCGTGATTAAAAATGGATGCTAGATTCCTGTTCAAGCTGGGATATTATATTATATTTGGCGGGGTGGCGAGGGGCGGGTGGCGGGTGGCGAGGGTTGGCACTCAGAAATAATCCTGCCGACTATCACCTTCTTCAGGTGACATATATGCTCCAATGAATGCTCACAACTACTCTGATTAAACTAAACCGACTACACCACCTTGGAAATTTCACCCAAGGAATATAAAACCTTTGGCTACAAACTAATGGTTTGAAGGGCACACAAGAGGCAGGCGACATGATTGCATTCATTAAAGCTTAATTTTATTTAATATACTTAATTTAAAAGATCAATAAAAGCATTCACCACTTGCAGACATTCAGGCTAGCTAGGAAAACAAAAACCAAAAGAATTCAAGGACCTGGGACTTACTATTGGTAGGGTGGGCCCACAAAGACTGCAGCACAAGGCACCCACATACACTCCTGCACACACACACACAAAACTACAGGAGTGCAACACATCACACAGAGGAAAGCGCCACCACCATTGAGGGATACCCTCCACACCACCACAGGTACCCAGCTCCTAAAAGCAACAAGAACAAAATACAGTGCTCAGACCAGAAATTAAACACCAAATCACATTACTATCCTACACACACTCACATGCACACAAACCACTCACACTTAAAAGTCCAGGGTTAAAATACACCAATGGTTAAAACAGACTAATCTGAGGCAACAGAGGCAAGGCCCTCGACAGCGCCAGCAAAGGCAAAACAGTCGACGATGCCAGCAGAACCAAAAGCAGTTAGTGGCGTCAGTAGAGGCAACTCATTCCAGTCCACCTTAACGTGCAGAATGCTAACTACGGGCTGATTCTGTCAGACCATGATAGCCAGCATTACAGAGGATGAGGAATTAGCATTCTTTAACCCACTGCAGCAACGATTCCCAGCACGAATCAGCTGTACCAGCCACTACTTGGAACAAGGAAGCCACAGCAAGAACAAGGCACCTGCATGTTCCACGAGAGCAAGGTGCACAAAAGCAATTCCCACTCAACAGGAAGTAGTGAGTCTAGGGGAGCACTCTATTTTATAGTGTGCCCTCCAATGGTGATTAGTGAAACCATTTTTGCCAAGGACACCAATAGTTAAGGAGTTGGCTGTAGGTGTCTTTAGAGCCATTAGAGAATACCCAGCCATTCTGTTCTTCTGGAGCCATCCTTTGGCATCCTTATGGCATTAACTTCTGAAACCATTCTGATAATGTATGCGTTCCCTAAGAGTTTGCAGTATGCATGGCAATTTAAAATTACAACACATTCTTGCCGCTGGACAATTAGTCCCATCTATGAAAAAAAGCTTAATCTGCAAAACGTTAACTGAAATATTAATGAATGTGCTGCCCAAAAGTATGTGCTTTGTGTAAGCATTCACTGGTGAAATGTTCTAGTCTATTCTTTTCTGAGGTGAGAGCATCAAGATTATAGTAAGACATAGTGAACCATTTGCTACAGATGCTGTGTGTGGGGACTAGTTTTGAAAAGTTCTGTTCTATGTAATTTGGCTGAGACTACTAAGCTTTGGAGAAAGAAAACTTTGCCAGAGATCCACAATGTACATTTGTGGATACACGATCACAGCTATTCATTGCCATTATATTCTTACTGAAAACATTCTTACAAACAGTCACCACTCACTGTCTACTTTGGGAGTTCTGCCTACCTTGTAGGACCCTTTAATTAGGCACTGTTGCAGCACTATTTATCAGACCCCTCTACCCAATTCACCATTGGTCAATTTCTCACCACAGAACCTGTTGACTTGATATTATATATATTTCTTTAGTTTATTTCACAACATTGTCCCTCATAACAAGCTTTCTCTGTCTTACCAAACTGATGGCAAGATGGTTGCTGAGAGACTACTGAAAAGGAAGACCAACATACTCACTCTGAAAAATCAAGGGTACTTTCACACTATTGCATTGCACACCCAGTGGCATTGATGGGGGCCTGTAGCCTATCTCCTGAAAACCCTCAAAAGTGTTTTTTTAATAATGCTAATAGGCTATGCTAACAACATGATGTTCCACTCAAATCGGATTTGTTTCTATGGTCCTTCATCTGGACATTTACCAAAGCAAGAGACATGCAACTGCCGGTTAAATTGCTCTACCAATATGTGAATGCATTCTAAACTGGATTAAAAAACATCTGGTATAAGCACCTACAAGCAATGTGTAACAGATGTATAAAAATATAATAATAATAGAAAACTTCTGCTGGGAGAAGTCAGCGCTGTGTAGAGTTTTTAATGTCTGAGGGGCTTCGCCGTTACAGCCAGTCAACTGAGATGGCGGTTCTGTGGGGTGGCTATTACCACTGACCGATGACCATGACCGCTAGCCGACCCAATTACCACAATCATTTCACACTTTATTTCAACCTTGCACACTTCACTTCCACATTTACCACCATTTGCCATTTGCTGTATTCGGCTCTCGTTCATGTGCTCTCTTAGATGAATGCTAGTAGAATTAACATTCTGTATCATGAACCTACTGCAAAATTAGCATATGTTTTAAGTAATAATAACCAGATAGAATGCTGCAAAGCACCAAGCATACCAAGAATAGACCCAACAAAGGATAGCAGGCTGATTATTTTATTTGTTTATTGATTTTGCTCTCAATTGTTTTCTTATCAAACATTCAAAGCTCTTCTCTTCTGGATAATTCTAGACACAGTTACCAGTTAAACAGTTGGACCTGATTGAGTGTATACTAAAGTTTGATTTTAGCATCAAGAAACATGTATAACAGAATATTACATGGAACACTTGACTGCTCCCAAGGCCACTATGTCTGAATCAATCTCACTGTTGTCCACTAATCAAATAATATCTGGTGTTTCTGGAGACTTGCTTTTAGCCATTCTGCATTTTCACATGTATCCCCAGTTACAGATTAACACTCCCAGGCCTTAAACCCTTTGTTCACATCTCAGATGTCTATTTTGGGTGTTTAGTACAGTTGTTCTTTTCTGTCTCGTCTTTCAGGCGGACAGCATGGACATGTGGATTTTTCACATCTGACACCAGAGTGTAGCCTGATTTTCTCGTCAAGGATGAAAGTTTTAAAAGCTGAGTGGCGAAACAGTTGTGGTTGTTTAACAGTTCTTGTCTTGTCACTGGCAGTCCCATTTTCTCTTTGTTTTAGAACAGTTTCGAACATCTCCTGACTTATGCAAGTGGAAGGAAGTCTATCTCATCTCCCCAGAAATAGCTCTTTTTAAATGAGAAATACATTAGTGTGGTAGCTGAGGTGTGTATGGGTAGCTGCTGGTGTGAATAATGTCACTGAGTGTTTTAGGAGCAGCTTGTAATGGGAGCAAACAGCTGTAACTCCTTCATCCTGCCAGTCTTAAAAGGGCAATAGGGTGCACAGATTAAAGAGTGGACAAATATTAAAGAGTGAACAAATTACCCTTAGACCCTGGGGGCATGTTTCCCATTTATGCATTACTGGAACTTTTCTAATATTTAAAGCCTTACACAATATTACACAGTGTCTCTTGTTCTTTCTTTCTACACAGCCCATAAAAAGATTACTTTTAGATTTTAACCAACAGGTTCTCTTTTTTTACAGACTGGGTAATAAATGTATTTCTTTTCTAATTAGAAATATATATAATTATTTATTCAAATAACAGCATTTCTAAATGCCATAAAGTTTATATTTTTAAAAAGTTTGAAATCTTTGATTCTTGCATGTTCTCCTCGTGGTGGCGGTGGTCTTCTCTGGGGTCTATGGTTTCTCCCACAGCATGTCAGGTGAATTGGAGGTTCTAAATGGACCATAGGTGTGCCCAGGGTGAGTCCCTGCCTTGCTCCCGTTGACCCCAGGATAGGCTCCAGTTACCGATGACTCTGGATGCTGAGTATTTTTCTATTTTTATTTCTAAGGGTGAAAATGCTGTAGTCATTTTCACCATTACATAATTTTGTCAGCTAAATACCATACAAATAATCGACGTATCCTATAAGAACAAAGTTAAATAAATGAATGATTTAATCAATTTTGCCCAGTGTTCCCAACAAATACTGACAATATAAGTGTGTCCAGACCTGCTAGAATGCCATTTTTGGGCTTTCCTTGTCTGTCATGATGGATTCCATGAGCAGCTAATAGGTAGTCGTGTATAAACATTACTGCAACAATTAACATATTTTATAGGTGTAAATGAGTGTTAATAAATTCCTAAGAATAAATTAAGTGTTAAAAGTTATTGTTGATGAAAGGAAAAACTAATGCTTGAGCTATGGTCTTTATTTACAGGAGGGAAATTAATTTGTGCTTTTTTGGCTTGTACTTTAATCTTCCCTACACTAATTTGCATAGAGTTTAAAAGGCACAGTGAAAGACTGAAAATGTCTTGTACCATGCCCAAGCACGATTGTGCACCCTCCCCACTCCTCATAACCTGCATTAATTTGGCACTGAATGTCCTGGACTTCAGTGCATCATCATAGATTTACAGAGTGTGTCCTGTACCATTTAGAGACTAAACCCACAATGTTTTCAGCTCCTCATCTCATTCAGTGGTTCTTTGGCCCATTAGCATGAAGTTTTGTATCTGTTTCAGAGCTTTTTTGTCCAGTTGTTCTGTATTTACTCAAATACCCAAATTTAAAGTGAGCACTGAACCTCCAATCAGACTTTGCCAACATGCTTGTTAAATTGGACAATCACACTCAAGTTCCTTGCAACTGTCCATACCCAAGCATAGTATGGACCTTGTAATGTGTGTAAACCCTTGTGAAATCATTATGATTGTGTCCATGTCATAGAATGTTCTGCACTTCATCTTCTCAAACATGTACATTCATCTGGTGGTAAACAATATTTTGCATGTGTTTTTGTATGTGAAGCTTGGGTCTCTGTTGTACCACCATACCTGCTGTTGCTGCTTTTAACACATACTAAAAAGCATTTAGATTGCCAGGCTAAAGTCTGAGATGACACTGTAGTAGTGTTTAATAAATATGCCATTTTGGCCAGGGTCTTTCTGAGTGTAGCCTACAAGCAGCCTTTGCTCTCCCTGAAAAGGTAAAATTCAAGATTCAAATTGAAGATTTTTATTTGCCTTTTGTGCATGCGACCAGCAGTCCATGCACATTGGAATTCTTGAGCAAAGCTCTCAGAGTCAGGTTACATTTGTGATAGGTAGAAAAGACAGGAAAATAAAGCAGAGAATAAAGTAATAAAGCAAATAGATACATGTGCACTTTCTTCACAGCACAATGCTAGCCAGGCGAGATGTTACAGAACTAGCAGTACATTTTCTCCTCCAAATGTGGTGAACTTTCCCATGACAAAGATGTAATAACTGCTTTCACATGACTGTGCTAACAAATACTACGAAATGTATGCAGTTCTGTATTCAACATGTTTCTGCATTTTCTTGCCACCAACATCTCTTTCCTACAGACCAAATCATTACTCCCAAAATGTATTAAGGATAGGAACAGGTATCAATGTTGGAGAGGGAAAATATTCGGGGCTGCACTTGTTTCAGCCAGTGTGTTTAGTGAAACTGTGAGTTGCTAATGCGCAAACAAAGGGAAATCTCTCTCTCCCTCTCTCCTCTTAGTGCTGCCATGCTGGAAGGTGGAAAGGTAATTTCAGCACTGCTGTTGCTATAGTGACCTATGTTCTGTGAAGGAAAAAAAAAGAGCTGTCTTTATGAGAAGTAGGACTAGGAATATGATCACAGCATGCGCCACAGCATTTCTGCAAGAATAGCCACCTCTCTCCAGAAACTAATGAAGGCCGGAGGCTTTAGCAAGGGTCCTTATGGGTTGCTCTCATTAGTCTGTTTGTTTAAAAGTCCTAGATTAACAAACAAGGAAAAGGCCACCTGAGGTTTTATCTCCTGAAACAGAAAAAGTTAACATTAGACAATATGAGCTCATGGAAGGTGTTAGAGTGTATAACTGTTAGTGGACTAAAACTGTAATTTCACACAAAATCAAGAGCTGACCCAAATTGGAACCAGTGGATTTTCTAGATAATTTTCAGCCTCTTTGAAAGACCTATTTTGACTACAGCTTACTTGTTAGTTGGCTTAACCTTTTGAGGTGCTTTACCTGTGGATGCTAGTACAAATGCGAAAAGTGTCATCTTTCTGAGCAGATTCTATTAGCTTCTGCTTTTACTTCTTTGACTTTAATTCTTTAATTAAGCCTGTGGCCTAGAAGTTAGGCAGTTGGTTCTGTGATGAGAAGGTGGGTTAAGTAATGGGTTTGAATCCCATTACTGCTAGTGGCACCACTGAGGTACTCTTGAGCAAGGTATAATTCCCACACACTGCTCCCTGGTCACTCCAAAATCTTGTGGAAAGCCTTCCGAGAATTCATTTATCCATATAGGGTACATCTGTGTTATGTAGGCCACAAGAAAACTTGTCCTTCATACCAGTAGGCCTACATTTACAATTAGGAGCTGCTAGAAGACTAAGATTATACCAAATATGGAGTTAGTACTTCACCAGGGTATTATTAAATCACAAACACAGAAAAGTGTTTTATAAATATGAATACAGTAAAATACATGTAAAAATAGATTTTTTCTGGGGACTCAGCACTTTTTTCGAATTCCACACCAGGGTTGAGCCCTCAGTTGTATTTTTGCAATGCATTAAATTGAGTTTAAAATGAAATTAAAGTGTTCTGGCATATTTTAGGCATTTTTTACCAAAACACAAAAATGCATTTTTTCACTATACACGGGTTCTCTTGGAACATAACCCCCACGAAAAGTGGGGGATTGCTGTTTTGTGTATTTTGTGAATAATACAATACCACTACTACTCCAGTTGGTTATCCTGCTGCAGACCCGGCTCCATCTCCTCACATTCACTTTCAGTTTTTGGATAATTTGGGACTGATAAAATCATATTTCATCTGAATGTTTAACCCAAATTATCTACCTCAATGTCTGACATCAGCTGTCAAAATGTGGGGCTAAAATCCATCAAACTGCTGTGCTAACCTTTGCTATCATTAGCCTCAATTCATGGTATAATATAAAAAATAGTATAATATTGATACAGTCTCTGCTACTCTTGGCTGCTACACTTTTGGACGGTGGAAAACTTAACATAGCTTTCATTAAGTACTTATAGTGGTGATTTTAATAGATGCCTATGGTTACACCTTGTTGCTGAACAGTTGTCCTGTAGCTCATCTGTTAATGCACAGTTTGTGATAGCCATTTTGGGTAGGACACTCTCAACCTTCAGTAATAGTGTAATGTTTATACACACGCATTGACTGTATGTGTGATATACATGATATACACACTCATTATCTGTAAAAATGATGTGATATATGCTCTCATTAAATGCGTAAATGATATATATTCCAACAAAGTGGCCAGTGAGTAGTAGCATGAGGTAAGTGTATACTGCATGAGAAATTGCCTTTATAAACAAACAATACCAGCGTTTCTGTCTTTATCCCTTCTCAACAAACAATCCCATAATTGCCAGAACTCGTAATATTACTCATAAGTCCTTGTAGCTAATGTCTCGGCAGATCATGAGTGAAAAAAGACATAGTTCAAAGTAATTTCAAAGGGGACCATGAGAAAGTGCAGCATATTTTGCTGAAATTACGCTCATGCAGAACAAGGCAATGCAGTGAGGTGGAGGGAACAGAGTTTCCTATATTAGTTCATTATGAGACAGTGTTTTCCATTTTATTCCTCTGTTTCTCAGACATAATTAAGCACCTACTCTATGAGCCATGCTACATGGAATATTCCATCTTTTTTTGCAGACAGAAAGAGATGTAGTGAGAGTCCACTCTGGTTAGGTTATGGAAGGCTGACCCAGCCGCTGCATTAATAAAATGACCATAAACTCACTGTTGATGCCACAGGCTGTTCATGCAGTCCTACACACACACACACACACACACACACACACGCACACACTTCTTTCTCCTGTCTCTCTCTATCTGCCCCCACTCTCTCTGTCTCTCTCTCTCTCTGCATATTCGATGCAAGCTTGATTAGAATCAGCAGCTGTTTTGCATATTGGCCATTTAATGCATTTAATGGTGCATGTAACTGAACGAGGCAGATGAATGACATTGTAGACTGTTGAGTAGCTGTCAGCAGAGTTAGACTGGATTATGCACTCCTCGTGGCCAGCAAATGGCAGCCATGACCCTCAGAGGAGAATTGTCCAGCCAGCAGTGGATAGCTGCTTTACAAGGGATGCGGAAATAAGGGGAAGGAAAAGCAAGAGAAAGTGAGAGAGATAGAGAGAGATGGTGGTGTGCTAAGTTGCAGTGGTCTCTCTGGTTCCAACAGTTTTCACTTAAAACCTTCATCAATGTGTATCAGGACTGGGAAACATGCCTATCCCATACAAAAAAATTATATAATACAAAATATATTATAACCAATATATTTTCAATATATTATAAATATACAAA
>JBBPDB010028273.1:0-11986 GCA_037974465.1 Brachypetersius altus | reverse complement strand
TCTGGTTTAGTTGAGATATATAGTTGGGTATCATCAGCATAGCAGTGGAAATTAATCCCATGTCTTCTAATGATGTTGCCCATTTGTGCACATAGTGTACCTCTGCTGCCTTTTCTACAGGAATCCCTCAAGCGGTTTTCATGACAAGAGTGGACAAGGTGTGTGCACTGACGCAAGAAAGTTTGCCCAGTATCTACAAAAGCAAGAAGATCAAGGAGAAAGTCAGTCTTTTTGTTAGTGCTTATATATCCTAAAATGTTCTCCTGTGTGGCATTTTAACTGATAAAGTTATACGATTTTATTTATTTCCAGATGGAAGAGTGCAGTAACAGACTGGACGTCAGTATGAACTGCATCTTCCCTGTAAAGAACTACCATGAGGAGACCCAGCGGGATGAGAATTTAAACTTCCTGATGCTACAAGCGTTCTCGCAGATTGTGCATTCAGCTCATGACTATGTGAAGAAGTGCCCAGAACAACAGAAATGTAAAGAATGATTGTGCTTCATTGAACTTTGAATGAATTCACCATCTAATGTTTTTACTATCAGAAAGATTTTTACTGTGAGAGTAAACCTTCCCTTTATATTGGTTACAATAATCAAAAAAACACCATACAGCTTGAAAACATGAAAATCTGAGCATTCCCAGTTTTATACCTTTTTGGCATTTGAAAATGTTGATGTCTGCTTCAAGTGTGAAAATATGAACTAATGTTTTCATTTTGAAAGTTTGAAGAATTGAACATTTAAGAAATTCAAAATGAAAACATAAAAGTTATAAAATGTTTCTAATTATGAACATAATGTCCCAGAATTACTTAATAATATTCACATCCTTTGAAAACTTCATATTTTGTTTTATTATTTTAGTTTTTAATATTATTGTTATTGTTTTGGAGACATATTCCCCTCTCTGCTCCTGAATGTACAATTACAGATTAATTAATGTGGTGTCATGCACAGTTTAAGGATGATAATAAGAAGATATAATAATAATAAGATGGCTGGTGAATGTAAATGTAATGTATGCTTAACACAATTTTCCATTTACCCCAGACTCAATCCCTCACATTGACCAAGGAATTTTTTCGCAATGCTCCTTTCATAGTGTTGCGAGGCTGATGTTGCTAACAAACACTAGAACTCACCCAAACAACCCAAATTACTTTCATAACATACATCACCAAAACGTCACCCACTCCAGATCCGCTTCACAAAAACATAACTGAAACATAACTGTAACATAAATAATGTTTGGGATGGTTTAGGGATGTTTAAGTTATGCATTTCATGAAGAAGAGTTGGCCTATTTTTGTTACTAGATAGCTCGTGTGCATTGATGATGCAATGGAAGTTTTCAGAGAAGACTGGAGATTCAAGGTTGCTTTGTGATCATCCACAGCTGTGAACACGTACATAGTAGGGCATTAACAACTGCAAGTCGACTAATCCGTCAACAAAGTCCAGTCGACTAGTCATTTGATGACATCACACACACAGCGGCGGAACACAGGCGTCCAACATTAAGCAACTTTTATTAAAGTTCTCACTAACATTAACAGTCAATATGACAAACAAAACAAAACAATGGCTGATACCTTGAATTTCCTGGTAAATGTACAACTGAAAGTGGGAACGGTTTAAGCCGCGGCACCACGCAGCGTCCTTTGGACAGGACGACTCCCTGCAGTGCTAGCGTTAGCTACATTAGCTAGCGGACCCATTTCAGATGCAGAATGCCCGTACTGTACTTTAACTCAGACTTGCAGGTTGTGCAGGTCTCCGTGCTGTTTGTGTGCATCTGTTAGTGAAGTGTCTCCACTCATGTGATGTGTGTCTGTCTTCTCTGCTACATGTCTTGTTTTGGTCTTGAGTTTAGATTCCCCTAGAGCCAATGTTACCGCCCTTTTTATGAAGGGACTATAATAATAAAGGGAATGCATGTCGGTGTAAGCCAATCAGAGGCAGAGATTGCATTGTGTACACATGTGAGCGCAGAGAGAGGGAAAAAACACACGATTAGTTGACTTCTCTCAGGGGGCGTCAACTTGTGCCTCTGAGATCGACTAGTCGACTTTTGTGTTAATGCCCTTGTACATAGTATGATAAGACGTTTCTCCATGGACCACGGTGCACCACACAGCAACCTTCAAAAGAGTGCAAGTTATGAGAGAAACAAAGTAAACAATACAATAACCCATTGTTCATACCGGATGCTGTACTGTGCCACGCTGTGTTGTGTTCACATGTGACAAATGGATAGTTTACAAGTAGACACCACAACAATGTAACAGTAATGCAATTTAACAGAATGGTGCGAAAGAGATGTAATCCATCCAGAGTTACTAGTGTTGCACCATAAATATTATAAGGAAAGTTCAAGAAATGTCAGAAACAATATTGTGAAGAGATGTAAGTCAATTCACTCGTCTCTGGGCGGATTCACTCGTCTTGCCAGTAAATCTTTTGATCGTATGTTTGAGGGAAAATAGATGTGTTGGTACTGGAACATGTTTCAATCAGTTCACTGAAGGCTGGACATGGGATGAATCAGTAATATAGTCCCAATAGTGTGATGCTGGGAGATATGTCTAAACAATAGTAGCAGACAAAGCCGATAGACTGAAAAACAAACACCAGAGACTGTAGTGAGGGAATATTTATCATATAAAAGACTATTTTTATACAAAGCCAGATATACATACATGGCTTGCATTTATTGGTCAGTGGTGTACATTTGGGCCTGTGTGTGCCTATAGTTGTGTCAGTGATGTGATGGACTCTATGTCCCTTAGGTCTTGGTATTATGCAAAGCACCTTAAAATGGCCTTAAATGTAAGATGTATCACAATATGCTGAACAGTCCAGTCTTAAGCTCCTTGATTATTTATTGCTTTTCTTCATTGTAGGACACATACATTTTCCAGAAAGCCTCAAATCATTAGGTAATTCACTTTATACATTTTCTGTTATGGTGAAAGTCTTGAAATATCTTAAAACCCAATGACATCTAATGAATTGGGCAGAAGGCCAAAGTGGAGGTTCAAAAGAAATTGCTTTCTGTTTCATTATGAGAAATTCCTTCTTTACAAGATGTTATAACACATCACTCCAATGACCCTGGCCATTGTCATGCAGTAGAAAGTGAAAACATAAATGCCGTTATCACTGAAACAGTATCACACACAGACCTTCAGATTGAGGAAGATAAAGACAGATTTCAGCAACACTTCTAATAATAGAAGGTCATGCTAATATGACCTGGTGTGGGCATACTTAAGATAAAAACACACATGGTGCATCTACTCATGGTTACTGATGAATTCTGCATTCATCTTTTGTGAAATGTAATAAGATGCTAATACAACAGGTATGCCCATGGAGAATATTTTTAGTTTTTTTTCAGTTTTCATTATTTCAACACACAGATAAAATTACAAATAGCAATGTTTAAAGTGTACCAGCCAGAGTATTAGGAGAATGTGAGATCTCTAGATCCGTAAATGCCTTCTGTCCACAGTACCTGTCACGGCTTCCTGCACTGGTCTAAACCACCGTGCTCCAGGTGGCAGCCGGAGAGCAGACCTGTACAGGAGGGACCAGCAAGGGGCTGAGGCTCCTTAGAGGCACATTCATGTGTTAGTGACTGTCTGCCTTCTCTCTGTGTCCAAGGGGTGAATCGATGAGCAGCTCTCACTGAGTGTGGAGCAGAGGCGGAGAAAGTACCTAACTTCATTACTTAAGTGAAAGTACAGATACCACTAGTCAAATGTTATTCCAATACAAGTGAAAGTCATACAGTCTGCTGAATGTGGAAGCAAGTGCTGAAGTACTTGCTTCCAAAAATACCAATACCTCCAAAAAAGTATTAAAAGTACATATTTAACTGAATTGTTGATGTATTGCCACATTTACAATACCTAATGCATCTAACTTGCTTGTAGAAGACATAGCATAAGGAATAAGGTAGAATGTCTTTTTTATTGATTGTACACTACACACCTACACAAAAGGCATGTGTATGTACTATATATTTGAACAAAGTTGACAACTGAACTGCTGTAAATGCAGCTGGAATGGAAAAAATGAACACATCCAACCTTTACATCACAGGTCCATAACAGTGGCTATAAAGCAGCAATATCAAACTTTCAATTGTAGCTACATACCTCAATATGCTTCCGTAGATTAGACGGCGAGTTCTTGTATGCTGTAATATAGTTTGTTTTATGCAAAAATGGCGCAACATTTTTAATCTTTTACTTAAACTCAAACATTGACTTTAAATACGGCCATGGATGCTGGCATGAAGAGCCACTGTCTCTGACTCCATCCATTCTCCAGTCACTGACTGACCATGTTTAAGAAATGCTGGTGTCGCAGTGTTACAGCGTACAGATGTGACATAACACTACTGGTGATTTCTGATAGGCTGTCATCTGCTAAAAAACAGCCTTGTTTTAGAAAAGTGAGACAATAACACCCACTTTCAGAACTGAATGTAACGAGTAATGAGAACCTTGATAGAAATGTAGTGAAGTGAAAAGTACGGTTTTGTCTTTCAAATGCAGTGAAGTGAAAGTTATAAGTTTCCAAAAAAATACTACTCAAGTGAAGTATAGATACTCAAAAACTGTTCATAAGTACAGTACTCAAGTAAATGTAATGCATCTAGTATTCTCAGACAAGCAGACAGTATTCTCAGAAGCTCTCTTGAGCTTCCCTCTGGAGTGAAGGTCCTCCATTTACTTTACATTTACGGCATTTAGCATTCCCTAACTATAGCAACTGGAGCAACTTAGGGTCTTGCTCAGGGACCCAATGGTGGTATGCTGAAGGCAGGATTCAAACCAATGACCTCTTGGGCCGGAGGCAAGTATCCTACCCACTGAGCTATCTCTTGTTTTCGCTATAAACTTGTTTTCGTTTGGAGCATTGCAAGCTCATATGCCTTACCTGTGTTCATCAAAGCTTATTCTGTTTAAAGCAACAAAAACTGTTTAAAAATTCTGTTTAAAGTGACAGGAGAGTGGTGGCTAAGCTGTCATAACTTTTGGAGAACACCCTATGAAGGAAACTCTGACAGCACTAAGAAGCTCCTTCAGTGGCAGGCTGCTGCATTCACGATGTAGAAAGGAGAGATTCCGCATGTCAGACTCTACAACCACACATGACCACACATGCACAGACAAACAAACACACACACCTAATTCGCCATGGTAGTTTCTCTTATGTTGAATATTACCGGGAGTGCAATTTTTCTGGTGCAATTTTTGGAGTGGTATGTTTTACTGGGTGAAATGTGCAATTTAGAAATGTGCAATTCATAATGTGCATTTTTTCTTGTGCATTATTACTGTTTTTTGTTAATGCCTGTATATATCCACAGTGTTCTTCCATATACTTATACATCCACTCTGTGCATATATACATATACCCATTGCGTACATTGGGGCATTAACACAAAAGTCAGAGGCACATGTCCCCTGAGGGAAGTCGACTAGTCGTGTGTTTTTTCCTCACTCTCTGCCCTCGCTTGTGTACACAATGCAGTCTCTACCTCTGATTGGCTTACGCTGACACACGTTCCTTGTTTTAACCAATTATTATAGTCGCTTCATAAATGCAGCAGAGAAGACAGACACACATCACATGTGTGGAGATCCTTCACTCTAGACACACAAACAGCACGGAGACCTGCAGAACCTGCAAGTCTGGGTTAATGTACAGTAACAGAACCGGCGCTCTGCATCTGAAACTGCTTTGCTAGCTAACATCGCTAAAGCTAGCACTGCAGGGAGTCGTGGCTTAAACTGTTCCAGTGTTAGCAATGTTAACCGACTTTAACCAGCGCTAAACCAAAGAAGCATTTTTGCCTAGAAGCCACATCAGAACTCCGTGCATAAATGTACATGTTTATGAGTTGGTGAAAAGCTTATGTTCATGGAAGAGTGCAAAATGTTTTTTTTTTACATATGCAGTTCAGGGAGGATTTTGCAGTAAGATATAAAAGCAATAAATGCTAGTATATTCTGTTTATACTTTTGTTTGTCTGCATTCCTTTCAGTTTCATATTCCAAGAAATGTGTTCTTTACAAGATGCATTATCACCCCAGCCCATCCTCTCCAGTACCATAAGCACTTGAAAGTGAAAGTAAAATATTATTTATACCATTAGGAAACGCTGCAGACACAGAGCTTCAGACGGAGAAAGACATGACCAGGATATAAACTGGAGTTCAAAAGACTACATTTTGTAGTTCACATCACAATTATGCCCATAACAGAAACAGGACTAAATGTAATGGAACATTTTACAGAACAACAGCTCAAATACTTCACTGCACCAGATATCTAATATTACATCTTTCGTGGTGGCAAACCACATCCTTGAAACAGACTTCACATGTAGTACAACGTTGTGTAGCCTCCTTCAAGTGGAAGCATAATTACTATTTTCTGTTTAGTGTCCAGTTTTGCACTGAACTTTCATCATCTCAAAAAACAGGCATGACTTAAAGTCCAAAATGTGCAGTGCTGGGATGTTGCAGAGAGATTGAAGAACAAACACTGCATACTGTGAGGGAACAATTACCAATAGAAAAACACTATTTAATTTTTAAAAGTATGAGACAATTTTTAATGGACATTTTGACTGGGAATGACCTTTGACTTTTGCACAGTGCTATACATTTGGCCCTGTGTGTGTCTGTAGCAGTTGTGTCCCATCAGGTGTTGCTGTATATTGAAACATTCAGCCTTGCAGTGCAGTGGAGGATCCTCTCAACTGGACTTGAGCTGGGTATTTATAGGGATAAGAAATCATTGATCCTTCCCACCTAATGGTATTCCACCAATAACTTTTAATTGCATCACTATTTGAATATTCTGGTCTCCACCTTTTCCATGTGTCCACCAATAATTAAATGCCCAGACCTTACCCAGCATTTCTTCATAGTCTGCCATGTTCCTTATGTACAACTCGTGTTCCCTCGTGTTTGTATTTCAGGAACTCTCAGTAAATTCTCAGTAAATACCTCAAGTCTGGGATTTTTAAAGAGCATATTGTTTGGGTATTTCCAGCCCAGCACAAAGGACTTGAGTTCATCCAGTTCAAGTATACAGAGGGCTGAGAGAGACTGAGAATTTTGAAGTATGTCATATAATTATATAAATGTTTTACTTACTTTAACAGGTGTGTATTTATACCATATCAAATCAACATCATTATGCAAAGCAGCTTAAAACTAGTGTCAAGAGAAGAGAAACTCCTTCCAGTAGTTGATCTTAATACGTTTAATGTAAATGGCAGGAAAGTAAATAAAGGGAATCGCAGCAGTGGTTCATAATGGTCAGATACAACACAGAATTAAAAAAAAAGAAACAAATATGGAAACAGCGTTTTCAGGCCTACAAGGAAAACATAACATTCAGTCACCTGGAGAGAGACAGAAAATTAGTGAAACACAATCCAGGTGTAAATATAAGAAGAACTCAGCCCTGTGAAAGGGTAACACAAACAAGACATAGAGACATAATGGTGAATGGACACTTAACTCTGGGTTGAGCTAGGCTTTAGAAGTAAGTGGGAAAATCAAGGTCATGGGGAAACCAAACAGGGAAGTAAGGTCAGGGATAACTCTAGAGCACTCTAGAGACCAGTGTTATGCCAATTCACACGTAACAAGTTTTGTGAGTAAGTTCTCAGCACAAAAAAGTTCACGTTTGTTCATTTTTACATTTTTTTTACATTTTAAATACAATGTACTCCTCTTTGAACCTCCTTAAATCTTCTCTTTCTATCCATCATACAACTGAAACATCACAGACATAATTTACATTAACAAACAATTTTGAGGTTGAGAATAGATCTTCCCACTTAAACAACGCATCATGTTATGCTGAAAGTGAAAAAAACGAGGTGCAGGTATACTGTATTCAGACAGTATTAACACATGTAAACAAAATGTGTCTGTATAAAATGCAATATTTAGAAAATATTGTTTAAAGTGCTCAGAAAAGAACAGAACTAAAATTAAACAAACGTGTGGTTTTCCCTGTAAATCTACACAATTTTCTTTCTGTAGAGGTGTCAGATCTCGTAGCACCAACCATGCTAGTCTGTTATCAGTAATGATGTCTGAATGTGTGGTGAATGAGAAGAGCCAATGCCTTGTGGTGAATCAGAAGAGCCGCCCCCCTCTTTTTCCTTTTGCTGCTCAGCTCTTTCTCTCTCTGTGGCTCAGCTCTGCTCACGGCTCACAGCAGCCTTCTTGCCAATCACATGTGAGGATATAGGGGAGACCATAGAAGGGGAGACTGTAATCCACAAATATAAAACGCGAACGTTCATAATTTGTGAACTGATTCGTTCAATTCAGCGTTCACAAAAAATAGGAACATGTCATTGAACATGTTCATGAACAACACTGCTAGAGACTGGAACAGCTAGGGGCATGGGACTGAAGGGTGACAATATCCCTCCCTACAGGACACCACTCAGTGAGGGGTGAGGGACCGTAGCAGCCTGGAAGAGTGTAGCCAGGGCCATCACCTTATCCAAGGACAATTGAGTGATGGATGCAGAGGACTCCAATCTGGCTGATCCTGATGGACCTCATTGATGAGGTCCCGGCTGCGGATGTCACAGGCTGGGACCCAGTTTTGCTTCTGGGGACCACAGTTCTAGTCCACTAGGTCTTGAATTTGGTCCTGCCACTTGCATAGTACGCCTGGTACGCCAGAGCATAAGGCAGTTTTAAATGTCCTGGGTTGGTAGCTGTATGCCGTCCCCTAGCTGATACTGGGGTGCCTCCCTCCTAGTCATTCCGCACCTGAAAATGACAAACAACTCGACTGATCGGTGCATATGCTCCTTCCCAAAATCTTCTCCGCCATGTAGAGCCATGTCTCCACTCTGGAGATTACTGTGGGAGTGGAGTTCTGCAGGTACAGTGGGGTCACAATGCGGCTGGAAATTAGGCTTGAAGGAACCTGTCTGGCTCTTTAATGGTACATTTATCCTGGCTAGGTGGGATTTTTTGCAGATTGGGGATGACCAAGACATGAAACATGCTGGAACAGAGTTTCTGCAATGTGTAGGGCAGAGAGAAGAGGTTTTTCTGCTAATTCCTGTAGAAGTTTTTGCTAATGAATAAGTGAAACCTGGAAAAGAAGTTTTTTTCTGCAAAATAAAGACAGTGCTACTGTAACTTGGGAGAAGAGCAGTCACAAACTGCAGTATATGGAGGGCAAACACACAACTACCACCACTACTTTTAATACTACTACTAATACTACTGCTACTGCTACTACTACTAACAACAACAACAACAACAACAACAACAACAACAACAACAACAACAACAACAATAATAATAATAATATCCAAAGACAAGCATGTCAGGCAAACTGGAGATAAATAGCATGAACTATAAAAACAGGCGTACAATATTTATCTACCATTTATGTGGCCACTAATAACATGAAACATTGGTGTGTCACGTAGGTGTGTCAGATGTGACAGGATGGCCTCAAAGTGCCATTGCTCATTGTGGGCAGAAGAACAGAATAAAAAAAAGGCTGCTGGCCAATGATCCATCCAATGAGCCATCATTATGATCTTTCAGCACAGAAGAACATGACTGAGTAATGAAAATGGTCATCCATTCATTTGATGCTGCTATTTGAGGTTTCATTAAATTATGACCTTTTCACCTAATACTGGTGCACTCAGAGACTGTAAAAAGACATATAAGTAGGTACTGGAAGGATGATTAAATATTCTCTTCTCTTCACTAAATGTTGGACAACTAGAAATGATCAGTATTGCAATTTTGTTCAACTTGTTAACCAGGTATGAATAAGCAATATAGTCTTCCGTTTCTATCTAAGATTTCAGAGAAAGTCGTGGCCCATCTATATAACAGTGATTACGTTCGTACACAAAGTCCTTCTCCTGTTAATTATCTCTCCAGATCAACTAGTGGAGGATGGGTTCACCCTTTGAGTCAGACTTGGACTCTGGACAGCTGTGTTGTGAAAACACTGGTTGTAAAAAGTGCCATATAGATAAAAACTGAACTGAATTGAACTAAATAATCCTAATAGTACAGTGCTGCACTTTTGAAATGCGTGAAATGTGTTCTTTACAAGAAGTATAACACACAGAGCTTCAGAAAGAGGACGAGGTTAATAACGAAACAGTTAATAAAGGTAGGTCAGGCTGGGGCGGGGATTCTTAAGATAAAAACATGTGTGCTGTGTTTACTCATTGCTACTCATTGCTCATTGTATTCTGGATTCGCCACTATGTGACAGTAAATGACTAAAACATAGCAAGTTTGTCTCGTGGAAAATTCAAGAAAACAGATAAGACTTGGAAATAGCAAATCAATAGCAGAAACACAGTCTCAAACTATATTTGTAGTAGGAGTCTCTTGGTCAGTAATGGTTTGTTGCTTAACATTGTATCTGCAAGGTGCCAAAAGTGCTATTTGAATAAGAACCATCCCTGTAGATGGTTCTTAAAAACACCCAAGTGAGAGGTTTTTATGAAACTAGCTCATAACCTCAATTTCCAAATCTCTCAC
This sequence comes from Brachypetersius altus, assembly GCA_037974465.1. Taxonomy (NCBI): domain Eukaryota; kingdom Metazoa; phylum Chordata; class Actinopteri; order Characiformes; family Alestidae; genus Brachypetersius; species Brachypetersius altus. The sequence goes on along the minus strand of JBBPDB010028273.1, from coordinate 1,392 downwards.
TATCTTTAAATCTCGGTTATGTCTGTTTAACAATGGTTTGAATAATAGATTCAATATAAATTCAATAAATAATACAACTTTTTGTCTTCAGTTTTGTAGAATAAAAAATGGGAGGAAGTCCCTCACAACCCGGTAAGTTTAAATTGAACACAGTCCTGCAAGAAACTGAGTCATTGATTTCTTCACATTTTGCTTCCAAAGATCCAGACTCTCTTATATTTTTAATGTAGTCTTGAGGAACACTTCCCTAGGCTTCCTGAAAGACTTTCAAATATTCTCATTTTCAGTCCTGACCAGTTTCAGAGTAATGTTTTTTTTTTATAGATTTAATATATCATTAATAATATTAATTCTTTTCATTTCTGTATGTTCAAGCATGGGATCAGCTCCTCCCAGTATGGTTAAATTAATCAATGCAAAGAATTTGCACAGACACACACACACACACACACATACACACACACACACACACACACACACACACACACATACAAACAAATATTATATACAGTAATCCCCCAGTTTTATGAGGATCAGGTGTTGCGTTCTCAGTCACGCAGAAAACTGAACTCATAGTTTTACATGGAAATCCCCACAATAATGCGGAAACTGCAAATTTGCTTTTTTGTGGCAATATATATATTTTTTCTGGACAAGGGGACCCATTCACCTTGCCACAGTGTCCCAATATTTATGCTGCGACCTTCCGAGTTACATATCTTAGCAAGAAAAGTATGCAAACACTTCAAACTCCACAGTTTGGTAGATCTCTAGGAGACCTTTCCAAAGAGCCTCCAGTTGTATTTTTTGCCCGAGTAGATCAGTTTTTAGGGTGTTTTCACACTCTGTCCATTTCAGCCCTTAAAGCGAACTCAGATCGATTAGTCAGCATTTTTGCGTATATGTGAACACGCTGAGCGAACTCAGACCCCTCTGAAACAAACTGAAATGAGACTTGTTGGAATATGTGCTTGAATATGGGCTTGTTGGAGAGGTCTCTACTGAACTGTGGAGTTTGAAGTGTCTGAGTGCTTGCACTGCAGAGAAATGCAACTCAGAAGATCACAGGACAAAAGTAATGGGACACTGCGGTGAGGTGAACGGTTCCCCTTGTGTGAAAAAATTCAGAAAAAAAAAAATTATTGCCACAAAAAAGCAAAAAGATGGAGGATATTTTAAGTTTCCGAGTTATTGTGGGCATTTCCGCATAAAACTGTTAGTCTGTGTCACGCTCCCCTCCTGTCTATGTGTTGGGGACCTGAGAGAACCACGGGAAGCCAACATGGTCAGGTTGAGTGGTCTTTATTCCGAGATCAGTATGCAAAACAAAAGAGGCTCGTGGGCCATACAAAGCAGGATGCCAAAACCTAGGCACAGAAAACAGGACACACG
>JBBPDB010028254.1:0-11988 GCA_037974465.1 Brachypetersius altus | reverse complement strand
CAGGTAAGAAACAGTCGTGGAATTCTTAAGCACTGATGTACGTCGCTCTGGATAAGAGCGTCAGCTAAATGCCGTAATTTTAAATGTATGAATAATGTTGGACACGTCTCTTTTTGTTCAAATGTAAATAAAAGCTGAGAAATATTGTTCTCCACAATGATGCCTCTTGTACATCGTCTTATTCTCTTCTGGGAGACGCTTGTATCATTTCCAATCAAGAAGAAACTTGCTGGTTGAATAAAGGCAACTCTGTCAAAATCTGCCCGGGGTATGAATCATTTCACGCCTGACTGTGTGTGTATATATATGGGCAGAAATACCAACGACACATAAATGAGAAAGGCAAACATGGACAAACAGGAAGACCATCACTTACCCTTTTCTCTCGGATGTAGACCACCCGTCCCCCCTGTGGGCAGGAGGTCCCCTCCACCTGACTGTACCTAACCGCCATCCGAAGCAAAGCCATCAATCACTGCACAGGCCATTCTGCTAATTAGCACAGAGCTAATTGGGGTCTCTGACCTGAGGCGAAAAAATATGACAGAAACAAGTGTAACTAAAAGGAATTTCAGGAGGAAGAGAACTGTAGCAGTCAGACCTGAGACCAGAGCTTTAAAGAGGATTTTCAGTTCTTTCCCACACAGGTGTCTGATTTACGTCCTGCTCTGCCATGGAGGTCCAGTTAGACTGCAGACCGTGAACATGACACTGTTCCACAATAAAGACAAGCTCCTGAGCACCTTAATGCTCTTGGAAAGCAAAGCCAAGCCCATTTAAAGGGGGTTATGTTCTCTCAGTATTCAGCCGTTATCATTAATATTCATGTAAACAAATATTGTCTTAAATGGAAGCGAACACAGAAGCCCAGCTGAGCTAAAAGGCCGAGTTTATTCTGAATATCCAGACACCGCAGACGACTCATCTGACCTTCCTGAGCTTTAACATTTGTATGAGGAGACTTACTGAGGTAGCATCCAGTCCACTGAAGACATGCGCTTCCAGAGCCTGGGCCAAGCAGCACAAGATGTTCCACCTCAGTCCAGACCAGCCAGGCATCTCCATCTCCATAGACCAAAACCTGGAGAGCTTAGAGGCAGGAACAGTCCTGACAATACACTACCAGTCAAACGGTTCTTACCACATACCCATTCATTTCATAAACTGCTGTTTATTATTCATGTTGAGCATTGGAAAGTCACTGACTGAACTATGAATGAAAATATCAGAAACAAGTTTCCTTTAAAAGATGAAACTCTTACAGCGCATCTTAGAGTGGTGAGTCAAATTCTAGACTGTCCTCAACTGTATCATCACTGAATAGCTCATTATATCGAACACGTGTCTGGAGATCAAAAGCTATAATTATATTAGGTGGCTTTTTGTAGGTCAGTAGTGATGAAAAAAGCATTTTCTGGCTATTTACATTTACGGCATTTATCAGACGCTTTTATCCAAAGCGACTTCCATTCCCTACCTACAGGGGGCAGTCTCTCCCTGGAGCAACTTGGGGTTAAGGGTCTTGCTCAGGGACCCAGTGGTGGTATGCTGGAGGTAGGATTCGAACCTGTGACCTCTTGGTCCGGAGGCAGGTATCCTACCCACTGAGCTACCGCCACCCCTATTAAAGCTGCTCAACATACTGTACATTTATTTGTTAGCAAAAAGTGTTCTTGAGCAAATCTGTGCATAAAAAACATGCTGTCAATACTAGCAACATCAAACTAGACCTATTTTAAATCACTGAGTATTAGATTTAAGATTAGATTTCAAGTTAGGCTCAAATTAAGGTCAGTGTTGTTATTCTTACTTTAAACTCAGGTAATATTTCATAGATATTTAGTTAAAAACAGCTGAATATCTACAGTGGACCGTCAAAGAACTAATGGCACATTGCAAGTTCATTTATATAGGATTTATATTACGCATTAGTCATTTTTATATAGAATGCATAACTGTTAAGTGCAGTATTTACTATTCTGACGGCACAAAAATTTTACACAATTTCTTACACAAAAGCAAACATCTGCAATTTGTGGGAATAAGACGCTCACATTCCAGTTAAACCGTCTTTAGACTGTATTTTGTTCAGCTGCTGCTCAGACCATGTTTGACAGGGCGTCTGAAAATGACTAATCTTTGGTTCCACATACAAAGTGACACACATGAAAGTCTGACAGTGCCATCTAGAGACCACTTCTTGAAAGTAAGCCATCAGTGGCCAATATATTCAATATGTGCTTAATCCTACCTCAATTTATGGCATTTATCAGACGCTTTTATCCAAAGCAACTTACATGCCCTAACTACAGGGGACAGTCTCCCTGGAGCAACTTGGGGTTGAGTCAGGGACCCAGTGGCAGTACGCTGAAGGCAGGATTCAAACCCATAACCTCTTGGTCCAGAGGCAAGTATCCTACCTTAATTTTACCTTGAATTAGCTTGAGGCAGGAGTGCGTAAGTCCTTAATCTTAAATCTAAAGGCATTAACTGGGAGGTTCTATTATTTAAGGGGGAAATTTGGAAAAAAGGGGGAAACGCTGTAGTTTTAACCCTTAATCAGCCGGGGCACTTATCCCCTTAATTTTTCTTCATGTCCTGTAGATGAAATTAAGGTAAAAACTAAGATAATTAAGTGATTACTCTTATGATAAAATTATGACCCGTTTTGATGCTTGTACTTTTTTAGATTTGTTTTCCCATGCACTCCACAAGATTTTAAACATGGCTGGAAAATAAGAATAACTGGAAATAAGAATAAGGCAAACATGGTTTAAATTTGAGCAGTGTATGTGCACCGATCAGCCAGGACATAAAACCCCATTACAATGGCACCGGTCAAGGGGAGGCAGTAAGTGAAAGGTCATGTCTTGAAATTGATGTGTCGGGTCAGACCTTTCCAAAGCAGCAGGCAGCGAGATGCTCTGGACAACGTTCTGCTGGGAAACCATGGGTTCTGGCATTCGCTACTTTGACACTTGTTGCAGAGCAAGTACACTTCATACCAGGATCAGGATTCACAGATTCACACGCGAATTTGTATTTTGTTTTTTACCAAACTCCCCACAATAACGCTGATACCGCAAATATGCGCCGGCTTTTATTTGTTTTAGGCGGCGATAAATATTCTTTTTAAAAGAGGCGAACACAGCTTTACCTTTCCATTTTCTTTAAGGGTAATGCATTAAACGGAGTTTAAAATGAAATTAAAGTGTTCTAGAAGCGTATTTGGGGGCAAATTAAGGGTTTCCACTATAAAAGGCATTTTTTGTTTTACACTATAGGTGGGTGCTCTAGGAACGTAACCTCAGCGAAAAAACGAAGGATTACTGGATCAGTATTCCCGAAAGGCAGTGGTCTCTTAATGGGATAAAGGATCCTGACACACTACAAACATCTGAGGAACAGGACGGTTCAAAGCGTCGACTCTGACGACAAATTCCCCAGATCTCAATCTGATCGAGCTTCTGTGGGATGTGCTGGACAAACGAGTTCAACGGCTGGATGCCCCTCCTTCCAGGACTGTTACGGTCTTGACACAGATACCACAGCACACCTCCAGAAGTCTCAGAGTCCATGTCTTGACGTCAGGACTGTTTTGGGGGTGTGATGGGGATCTACACTATCAGACAAGTCGCTTTAATATAATATATGGCTGACTGGTGTATTTGGATGAACACTGGATACATTCTGGTTTCTGCCAAAGTTCTCAGCTCTTTGAAAAGCCAATATTGACTTTTTTTTTTTTTTTGAGCAAAGCATATACTGTAAAAAACTGAAGCTGTAGTCCACTGCACACTGAGCCAAAGAGCCGCTACACACAAGACATTTCACAACGAAAAGCCTGCGGGTATTTCACCACATCCAGTTCCATTCAAAACTTTATTAAAAACAGGTTGCAAGAATATGTACAGAACACACCACAAATAAAAAAAAAAAAAACAGTTTTACAAAAAACAGCCCAGTTTTCACTCTGTAGAAAGATACCGAGTGGCCGGGGCTGAGGAGGATTTAGGCTCAGGGTCAGATCTGCACTGAAATCACTGCAGGCTTCCTGCAGATACAAAAATCACTCCTGCAGAACAAATGCTAATAGGTCTATTTTCTCCAGCTTACCAGTTTGAACCATATCAGTGTTTACCAAAAGGGCAGCCTATTAAAAAGGGGGGTGGGTTTAGGGAAAGGAGGGGTGGGTGTAACGACAAACAGGTGAACACCAACCTCGACACCCTTTTCTTTACAAAAGTCATTTGGAGCAACGTCACCTTGTTCCCTGAAGGATATTGTAAGGTACTTTAAAGAACAACTTTCATTAGAAGAGCTGGGAACAGCCTTCCCATATAACAAAAGGTTCTATACCAGTTTCCCCATCCATCAATCTTTAGTTTGCAAAGATTCCAGCTATAAAAAAAAAAGCACAAGTCAAACGTAGCTGAACAGAATAGAAGTTCATCCAAGATGTGGTCACATCCGATTCAACCAGTCAGTGAAAACCCACCCTCCCAGAAGAGCAAAGGTTTCCTTCGGTTACACATTTTAGGAACAGAGCTTTGATGGCGGTCACAAAAAAAAAAAAAAAAGTCAGAACACAGCAGGAACCCAGTGGAACACATGCAAAGCAGTTGATTCGGACAAAAAAGTGTTTGGTTTATAAGACTAGGATCATCTGACATTCACAACTTTCAAAGCACAAAGCTGGTAAAATCTGCATTTTTGCAGGCAGCTTTTAAACAAACAGTACCTTAAGCCAATGGCTCTTGATTCAAGTTTAGGAATTGCTTTAGGGCTCCTCATTCAATCAGGGAAGACCGAGACTGTCCAGGGGTCAATAAGACTGCAAGTCAGAGCACAGACCAAAAACAGACACCCAATTTTTTAAATTTGTGCCTGTTCTTGTAACGCTCAGTGGATCAAAGTGACCAGTCTTTAACTCATAGTGCTGTTGAAGCCACTGTTGTGTTTTGGAGGAGATATAGGCTTCATGTTTCCCCCCTTTATTAAAAGTACACTGCATTCTGAAGCACCTTCAGAATACGAGTCGTCAAACAGCAGGGCAAGAAGCGGGACTTGATTGATCGGCCTCAAATCAAAGGTCTTACCACACCACTGACCGGCCCAAAAGACCAATAAGTCAATTTGATACAAGATGAAAAGGGTCAGGACATCCATGTAAATGTCAACCGCCCCCAAATGCACAGTGCTTTCCAGGTCAGAGAGAACCCCCAGTCTCTTGGTCATTGCAGCATGGCATAAATCAGCTTGAGCACCAAGAGGTTTTAAAACAGTGACTCAAGCCTACACTGACCGTCCATTAGGAGGATTACTAAAAATGACTAGCACGCGCCACCCAGAGCGAGGGGCCTGTGGGCCACAAGAACATGAACCGTACACCACCTTCCTTTCAAATAGCATTTAAACCTGATTCGGTAACGATAAAGACCGGCAATGTTCTTAATTCTGTAACTAGCAAGTGCACTGCAGCACATCTGTGCCAACTTTCTGCAAGTCTCGGAGCATAATGCCTCTATGCAAATAGCCTCAAACCATCACCCCATTCACATCTCTCACACAAATAAGCTGCCAAGAAGATGGATTGTACATTTCAGCCCAACAGCTGTAAATGTGTTCAACCATCAATTTACAAAATGTGAACATTCTATAACTGTCTATAAAACAATTACCAGGGAAGCAACCTCAGGAATGCACAGGCGTCCTAATTTCCTTCACACATCCAGAGGCAGGACCTCTCCTGTTACATTCTGTTAATGTAATGCCTTACAGAAGACATTTTAAAATGCCATAATTATAACGTACAGTACATAGTCGGTAGCCCAGCCATAGAATTATGCTTAACAATTTAACATGGTGTGCAATCCATAAGCTTTATAAGGTTATAAAAACATTTGGGGGGAGGGGGGGTGACCGTTACATAAGGATACTTAATATTAAATATTTGGAATTAAAAGTAGCCACCCTGAGAAAACCAGTGCCGTCTTTAAAGCACAGCATAAATATGAATGCACTGGCATCTTTAGCAATCAATAGAAGTCGGCCATTTATCTGCAGCATTCCAACAAACTGGAGAAATAACTTTTGCTCAACTTAACACTAAGCTAGAACCAGGTGGGATAACTTGGGACTATATACTTATGATAGTATACTTTATATAATTTAGCATGGCTGAAAATGATCTTTTATGAAAAGAGGGGGTATTGAAGGAAGGGAAAATTGTAAAAGACATGGTCATCGGGCCTCACTAGTGGGGACACACCTGAAATATCCATTTAATGCAAATTTACTAGACCAATACAGCCCCACATGCACAGTGCCTATTCAGTGTATTAAAGTCGGGAAAACGTTCCTCTTTGGAGTCATGGCTTGGTATCGAAAAGGCTACGGTAGTCTGCCATCAATTGGCTTTAGCTTAAGGGCTCAACTTCAGACATCAAGTACCATTCAGACCAAAACACCCTCGTTTTAGACATTGGTATACAAAACTGGGAAAGGGAGAACACACCCCACACAAAAACAAAAACCCCATCAGACATTAAGAAAATCCAACTGATGCAGCCTTGGCCCAGTCATTCTCCCCAAAGTTCGGCTTCAGCGAACACACACACACTGGTTAACTAAAACCAGTAAAGACCGCCTACTCCCCTTGTTCACCTGGAGGCTCCAGCAGAGCTCATACCATCAGCAGGTCATCCAGAGGCAGCATGTCCAAATCACAGGAATCAAAAAGGTCACTGATGCCCTGCTCGTCGCCCAGGCTGAGCATGTAGTCCTCGCTGAGCAGAGCGGGCGAGAGCGCCACAAAAGGCAGCAGCTCTACCGGCTGCTGGAGGATGGAAGACAGTGAGGAGCTGAGAGGGGACATGGGTGCGTTCCCCGTCTGCGTGTTCACTGGACCAGTGCCACCGCTGCCGTTCATCTGACCAGTCACTCCAGCTTTAGCACCATCTGAGAATGAATTACACATTTTAAGGAAAAATAAACATCACATCACACAAATTTTACGACAATTTAATCACAACGGAGAGTAGAAGAGCTACTGAGGCCGTTTTGTGACACAGAGAACTAGATTGCATTTCCAAAAGAAAATGTAAAATGCGATCGTGTGGTTGCTAGAAAAAAAAAAAATCCAAACAAAAACACCCACATCTGCTCACAGTGTCCTCATTCAGCACACTAAAGTAAGGAAAGTAGCCCTTTTAAGTCCTGTGTGAACACACCACACCGTGTAAACGCAGTGAAAATCTCTCTCTGCATTTAACCCATTCACCAAGTGAAGCAGGGGGCCGTCACCAACAAGGGCTGCTTAGTGAGCAGCGTGTGGGGATGGGTACCTTGCTCAAGGGAACCTCAGTGATGACACTGGCAGTGCTGGGATCCAAACCCACAACCTGATTGCAGGGTCAACTAACCAATTAGCCAGCCAACAGTCCCTCCGGGCAAATAAAAGTCAAAATCCAGCTTTAAAATGAATAGTGTGATTAATAAAAGCTTGCTGAATTCACCGCTGCAATGAACACTCAGCCAGGTGAATGCTGGACTCACCTTTGGAAACTCTGAGGAAGGCGGTGTCATTGCCGTTCACATCCACTCCGTTGTCTACCGGACTGCCGGGAGCACTGGGGTCTGTACAGAGGAACACGTCTATGGGGCCTTGGGAGCTGCTCAGGTGGACCTGTAAACTCTACACAAACACACACAGCCTTATTAATGTAGTCAACAAGCAACAGAATCAAGGGCTTTAGAGAACATTTCATTAACAAAGGGTTTAGAGTATTTTCTGAGACTTGCAAATAACTTGGACCAGCAAAGCAATACCACAAGCTCGAGCTCCTATACACTGATCATGTACAGCTCTATGTGCTGTCTAAGATCCATGCAGTCGTTCAGCATTAGATAAGCACAGATATACCCATAATTAAGTTTAATGGACAAAATGTGTCCGCCTTCCTTTTTTTTTTTTTTTTAAATTAAAAACAATCACTTCTATGACTTTGTAAGGCAGTATACAACACAAAGCGTTTTACTATATGCAGGTGCGCGTGGAACATAACCTCGCAAAAAGCAGGGGGTTACTGTACACCAATTATACACTGTGTATGCGTTTCAAAATGAGATGAGCATTTCAATAATACTAATATTTTGTCAATATTGTTCTGCGCGATGCTGAAGTGGCTTTACCTCCTTTGGGTCAGGCACTTCCAGCTTGGTCTCAGATGGAGCTTTAATAGCGATTACGGTTTGATCCTGCAAGCTCTTGATTCTTCTGACGTCCTGATACGTCACGTAGGCATATGTAGGAGCAGATAAGGAAACTGTGCAGACGAAAAGACAAACCGAACATACAAAACTCCTCAAAGGGGAGTCACTGCAGCTACATTATTACAAACTTGGTAAGAGCCAACAAGCCCAGGCCCAGGTTCGGAAACTGCAAATACCAAACAGTGGCTAAAACAATGCTTAATACATTTGCACAGACATTTGAATGTTAGAAAAGTCAAGGTGAGGCGGGACAAAACCAATTATTTGCTAGTGCTAATGGTTTTGGCGCCCATGGCAGAGCTATAGAAATACCTTCATAGCACAAACTCATCTAGACCTATGCCTCGCCACATTGCACACTAAACATAGTAAAAGCTTTGCAAGCCTTTCTCGAGAACCAGCAAGAGGTGTAAGCACTGCTCATCTAGAACCTCCATGCCTCAAACTGGAGGTTCAAGCCTTGGCCCCCCAGTGGTGGAAGGAACTCCCTCTTGCAATCAGTTTCTCACAGTCATCGAGACCCACCTCTTCAAGGAGCACCTTGGTGACAAGTCTTCTCGTTTATCTCTTATACATAATTTTCATTACATTTATCAGTCATCAGGTCCTCACCCTCTTAACTGTATGTCCTTGTGTATTAATCTCTGACTTTTTTCTTTGGACAGAGTTTGTTATGGTGTAACTTGGCAGTGGTTTGGTAAAAAGCTGCTGGATTTTAGTGTAGCTTTACAGGTATGAAGACAGACGTTGACCTAGCACTGATGTGCGTCGCTCTGGGTAAGCTCTGTATGAGCTCACTGTATGAACAAAAAACCCTCAGAGACATAAGCAAAGTGACACCAACGCAATTATCACCCACAATGTGTCATTGCTCACGCGTCACACCCAGCAGCTCAAGAGACTGGCAAGCATTCACACAGGCCTCGCGCATCAAAAATCATGCAAATAATGCAGTTTCACAGAATCGCCCATGCACTCAACCCGACCACTCGAGGAGCCCAGCTCAAGATTTATTTTGAGCATTCTCATCTAAAAATGCTTGATATGAGCTCAGCAAGTTTGTCATTCAAACAAATGCAAGTCAATCAGGTCACATCCCTCTGACAGCGCACTTTTTATATTCCTAACTGACACCTTATTTATCCTCCCCCTACATTGTCTCAGCATCAGCTCATGGTCATATCTAACAGCAGTGCAGAAGGACTGCGGCAGTAAAGGATATTTTTGGTTGTGCGTCTCCTCGGTCATCTGCTGGACATTGTTAGCGCAGGCCTGAATGAGCTCGTCCAGCCGCCTCTCCTCCTCCCGCAGGGCCGTCATCTCTCTGCTCAGAGTCTGCAGAGGGAGCAGCGGAATAGGTGGCCCTGAATCCGAGGGCAGACTGGAGCCCCTGAAATAACCACAGCAACGGTCATCTTTAGACACGAACGCACCTACGAGCTAAAACACTCAACCCAACAAGCCTCAGTCGACAGTGATGCACCATCATGATCCAGAGGCTTTAAACCTAACAAACGTTTCAGTGCAAGTTTAACTAGGTTTCTAATCGCTTTTATCAAGAGAAATGTCTGTGCATCCACTGTTAAGAATGAAAAGAAAAGTGTGAAATATGTAGCAGGGCATTGTGACATGACTGGCCTGCATTAGGCATCTGCAGTATCTTTAATTTAGGTGGAAACACTCATCTCTACATCATTGGTTTGAAAAGCTAGCGAATAGAAACAGAATAATGTTTAGTGTTTTGCGACTATGGTACTTTATTATTGGTTGCATGGATGACAGCACCAGCCTGCAGCCCCCACCCACCCCAATAACGATTACACTGCGGCTGGAGTAAAGTTCGTGTCCCCATCGATGTCCCAATTAAAGGTACGTCCTTGACTGGTTTCCATGGAGCCTTCTAAAGTGCTACACACTCACAGCCACTGGATGTTGTTCTTGGACTTCTTCTTGATGAGGCGCACGCCTTCCAGCACGTTTGTGATGTCGTACAGGCGTCGCTTCTGGACGTTGAGCAGCCCAGCGGCCTGGTTCAGGTCCAGCACTCCGTCGGAGGACTGAGCCAGCAGCTGACAAAACTTCTTGGTCAGGAGGCCCAAGGACGTGTCGTAGCGCGTCTTCTCCGGTGGAGTTTTAGGAGCTGCCAAACAAAACGGGGGCAAAAACGGAGCAGAACAGCTCAGTGTTGGTCATTCAAAATACCCAAAGAGGACTAAACATCATTTTTAGGCAGCTGTAACTGAGCACAGTGTTGGAAAGGTTACAAATGTCTTCATGTCTGTATTAAAAGCCATATCTCCATGCTATCGCTCATCCATGCTTCTACAACTGGACTAGGAATCAGTTTTTCTATTTGAAGGCCTTGTCCAGGCCTTCAGTAGTCCCACATGCAAGACTAGTACATTCTATTTAAAAGAATATCTAATCACGGTTGGGCCGCTAATCATGTGTGAACAGAACAAAAAGGAACAGATTTGTTTGACCACCAATTCAATTTCAGTTCCTTTAAGGCTCCAATAGCCAAGGACACCTCCATTAAAGCAAGTGTCCTGAAGCTTCCTGGGCACATTCACCAACAATAGACTTTACAAATTTTACAGTTAAAAGGACTTTCCCCTCAATTTCACCATAAGGAATGAATCACTCTCCACTACTACAGATGGGACAGCATTTAATTAGCGTTATCTGGGATCGTCACCTTCATTTCATGTGCAATAACCAAATGTATTGCACTTTCATACAGAAGTGCTTTAAAAATAAGTGTGAAATTCAAGCTTGAATTCATTAACGAATTTTGCATATAACAATGTGAATCACAGAAAATCATGTGATTAATCATTTTTCTCAATTAAACAACCATTGCCTTGCTTTTTTTTTTATTTAAGCCAACGTGTTCATCAGCTATTTAAAAAAACTCAGGTTTACGGTTTGAATTATTGGAGAGAAGAAAGTTAATCATAAAAAACCTTGTATAGATGCCTTCAAATGACGCACTTGAGCAAATTCCATAAGCTTGTCAGTCCACAAACGACTGCTGCTAAAAATGTCTCGCCCTGTGCACGCCCCTCATGCAAATTCAATATTTAGCACAAAACCGACACTAGAGAGCCTTTCACAGGCACCACAACAGTGTGCTGTGGGCGGTATACCAGTCCATCCGGTTCATCTTAATTCGAAGTATGAGTTTGGTGATTGGTCAGACCGGTGCAGCAAAAAGCACAGAACCTGCGAGACTGCAGTGTTTGGACGCATCACAATCGCTTGGCACCGATATGCTGCTAAGTGACTGTCAACACGTCTCACACCTTCAAGATGCCATTTCTGCACAATCATTTATTTCCATGTTTGCACACGTGCATTCTCTTATACTAGCACTGCTACTGTACTGTACTGTTGTCTTATCCTGTAAATCACTGCACTGTTGCATCTTCCTTCAGTCCTGCACCGCCCGCACTTGTGCAGTCTCATGTTTTTACTCTTTGTGGGTCTTGAACCAAGGTCCTGGAGGAACGTTCTCTCATTTCCCTGTGGACGGTTTCAGAGGCTAAAACGAACCCTACTTGACTTCACATTCCCCAAAGTAGGTCTTTAAACCAGAACATCTACTCAAGACATTTACATTTATCAGATGCTTTTATCCAAAGCGACTTCCATTCCCTAACTACAGGGGACAGTCTCTCCCTGGAGCAAGTTGGGGTTAAGGGTCTTGCTCAG
>JBBPDB010028234.1:0-11988 GCA_037974465.1 Brachypetersius altus | reverse complement strand
AGAATGCTTTCAGCACCTTGTTGAATCAGTGCCACGTAGAATTAAGGCAGTTCTGAAGGCGAAAGGGGGTCAAACACTGTATTAGTATGGTATTCCTAATAATCCTTTAGGTGAGTGTATATATATATATATATATATACACAAACATACATACATACATCCATATATATCAAGTCAAGTAGGTTTTTTATTGTCATTTCTACTATGTACACACAGTATATAGTAAAAAAAACAAAACAACATTCTTCCAGGACCATGGAACAGTACAGAACAAAAACACAAGTGCAATCAGTATTCTTGCAGCAGAGATGTGCAAAGATGCAGAACATCAATGAATATGTGCAATTTTAGGACAGTAATAAATTTGATTGTGCAGTTTATTGCAACAACAGAGAATGTTGTCTTTTATACAGAATGTGTAATATAAAAAGTAGTCGGCCGATTTTTTAAAACGCATCCGAAACAGTGATGACACTGTTGGGGATGATTTGCATATATTTCTTTTATTTGCAATCATTTTATTTGATTTACATTCATCCAGTATGAAATCACATGTATTGCATATATTCACAATGTAATCATTTATTTCTCTCTGATTTAATGTAATCATGTATTCTCTCATTTGTCTCAGAAGAAACCTCTCATTGCTTTACAAGACTGTATAATCTGTAGGGGGTCCGAGCTTGCAACAAATGGTACTCTTTACGAGGTCAGACACATTTTCAGGGACGTCTGCTGTCGCCTTCGTGGCATCCGGGGGGGAAGTTTTACTACCTTTATCTCCGTTTGTAGAAAGACTCTGACTTCCGCAGAGTGGGGGCAGCGATGGGGATATTTCTGTATAAAGTGAGATCCTTAGTGCTTTCTCGTCAGAGAGGAGCACGGGAGAACTCGGGGAGACAGACTTGTTCTGGTTTCTCGATTTTCTTTCTTCTTCTTTCTCCATTTGCAAATGTTCTAATAAAAGCTTGTTATAATTTGAGCGAAGAACACTTTGTCTGCTTGATGATTCTCACCGCCCCGACAACACGGTGGCACTGTTTTATAGCAGTGTGTATTTTCATGGAACTTTGGTGCACTGCAAAAAGACAAACTCACATACTGTCCAATTAACAAAAAATCACTAATTAAATAAACAAAAAATATCTCATTTTGTTTTCCACAATTAAACATGAGTTCACTCCATATATTATAGGGATTATATATTATATATTATCACTATATTATAGGGATTTTGTACTAAAGCAACATGGTGTGTGCGTTTCCTCAATTTATATTTTTAATTTCGTTCAATTACACATGAAACGAATCTTGTTTTGGCGCCACAGTTGAATATGCATCTGCAGACAGAGATCCAATAGAGTGACGCTGATCCTGTTTGTTTGTCGAGTCACCTTTCGGTAATGATATGCAACATTTTGTATTATCACAGTACTGATTAACAATTTGCAAGATTTATACGGTTGTCCACCGCTACTCCTTGACGCAAACGACAGATTACACGTTGGATGAGCACCGTCGTCTCTGGTCATGTTCTCACGGTTAATTTCCAGCACCTGGCTTGCTCAGCCTCCCCTGTAATCACGTAGCTAGTTTTCTGTTCATTTCTACATGCAAGGAGCTACATTCTGTGCTGATGGGGTGCGTAAAGGAATGATTATGTTGAAAAAAGGTATGTAATGTTTAAAGGTATGTAATGTAAAGGATTTTGAAGGCCGATACCGATACAAATATTTGTTGGTTTTAAAATCCGATAATCTAATATATCGGCCTATATATATATATATATAATTTTTTTTTTATTTCAGAAACGCACAACAAAACATTCACAGATTCACAATAACTAATGTGAACAAAACTCACTCGCAGTTCTCTCTGCCCAACTCTGGCTGGATCAGCAGGTTGCAGGATGTGTGGCACCTTATACACGAGTGTTGCCAACAGGGACGGTGTACAGTGCCCTCTAGTGGACAAACTATACAATGCCAACACTCATGACATGGTTGAAGGGTGTTTCGTCCATTTTTATTTTATTTTTGAAATATTCATTTATCGGCCATTGTAAATGCCGATACCGATAGTTCGGGAAATGCCTAATATCGGCCGATAATATCAGCCTGCTGATAAATTGGTCGGGCTCTAGTGAATACTGATGTACACCACACTGTACAGAATGTGTTAAAGCGTATTAATGAACCAGACAAGGCTGTCGTTTTGCTGCATGCAGATTTTAGTGCTCCGGCGCTGCTTTGCCCGGAAGAGCAGGGCGGTAAGGTGCCACCAAGCCGCGTCTGACGTTGAGTAATTATTCCTGCACCGCATAAACAAGGTCAGCTCTCCAGCTGCATCCACTTCTCTGCAGATTACTGTCCTGAGTGACAGTATTTAGGGACTTTGTAAATTCAGGCTTGAGATTTGACACAGTTGTGCAGAAATGTTGAATGTTTTGTTGATATTTTTAAGAGGAATGTCATGTTATGCAAAATTAAAATGGTTAGAAAAGGGAGTAATGGGAGATCGTAATCACGTGGATGATTCACAGTCTTTTGTTTTTGTTGATATGTTTCCAGAGCATAACCTGATGTCTTTTGACTTTGTACTTGTAAACATTAACTAAAAAGTTGCTTTAAGTGCATGGAGGGTGCCAAGGCCATGCAAGCACTTTCACCTTTTTCAGTTATTCTGACTGCGTGACTGGGATCATTGCTTTGTTGGAACATCAGATTCAGTTTTTTGGCTGAAAATCTCCTCCGAATCCCTCCGGTACATTCTTTACACAAGAAAACATGTTTCCTTCCATTACGCCTTTACCGTAAAACTACCGTAAAACAGCAACATATAATAATACTATGCTTCCCCATGGCACGCCTCCAGGTGTACTGACAGGGATGTCGAAGGTCTTTGGCTCTGGAGCATTTCCCATTAGTGTATTTAATAACGCCATCCTTCTGAGCTCCTTCATGACGAAGTCTGTTCTTTGTTTATGCATATGAATACATATATTTTGTTAATAGTAAAAAAGTCAAAAGAGTAGATTTGAATTATTAACGCTTTTAGGTTAATAATAACCAGAACAGAACAGAAGCGTCCGAAGCCTGTTTGCCCTCCCTGTACCTTATGTTTTAGTTTCATTGTTGCTACTGGATGATAAAAGACTAATATCTGAATAACAGCCCTGCAGTGCACCTCTGTCCACAGCTGCAGGACGCGCTGAAGTGCCAGCAGTGCCACAAGCAGTTCCGATCCAAAGGTGACCTCAGTTACCATGTCATGGCTGAACACACCACCAAGGTAAAGTGTGTGTGTGTGTGTGTGTGTGTGTGTGTGTTTGTGTGTGTGTGTGTGTGAAAAGAACCATACTATACTGGGAATTGACTCTGACTCACTTGAAAGAAAAACAGGGGGAATGAATGAGGAGTTGCTGAACTAAAAGGCAGATCCAGTGTATATCGGGGAGCAGCGTCTGTGATATAAATGTATTCAATTATCAGCTGTTTTTTGCCGGCCGTCATCAGCAATATACTTTTTGTGATGTCAGTGCGGCTCTCGCAACATACAGCAGTTAAAGGAAGGGGTTTTGGCCTCAGCTCGGAGTGTGCGGTCTGCAGGCCGTGAGGATGCTAATACTCACCAGCTCTCGCATTAGTTCCGTCAGGCTCCCAGGAAATATCGTAAATTATGCAAAAGTGTACAGCGCTGTTAAATATTTATGAGGAAATGCCTTCCAAAAGTCTGTTTTGTTATTAGGCGCACTTGTTTGTGTGTTTGTAAATATTTTGACGATATTTTGGAGATTTTTATTAGAGAGCTGTTTGATGGTCAACGATGGCAATAACACACAGGCTGTTTGCAGCGGCGCGCCTGCAGTTAGCGACTCACGTTATATATCATAAAGTCACAATTCAGGTCGGCCAAGAAAAAAAATCATCCAGGTTCACGTTAGGAACAGGTATCAGACCGTTCCTGATCGCTTTCAGTGCTGGCCACTATGACAATCATTATACATTTACGGCATTTATCAGACGCTTTTACTCAAAGCTACTTCCATTCCCTACCTACAGGGGGCAGTCTCTCCCTGGAGCAACTTAAGGGTCTTGTTCAGGCAGCGTTGCCAGTGACATTGTCTGCATTTCTAATGATTTTCCAGACCCCCTTAACGAACATTCTTTCCAAAAAACGCCTAGCGACAAATAGAGCAACATTTTTGACAAATCTTAGCTACTTTCTGCGGAACTCTGTCGTCAGTATCCCCTGCAGATTATCCTGAGACCCAGCCTGCTCTGATCCGTCCGTCCAGGCACTCGGGAAGGGCATGATCTGCACATGTGTCTGCAGTGTAACGTCACGTTGACTGGCCAGTTAACCTTTCTTGGTTGATCTCACCTACTCACAAAGCAATCTGTATTACAAGCAAAAGCATTTGTTACATTTTTAAGCAAATAGAAAAGAAATCCCTCTCAGGTATAAAACACAGATCTTTCTTTTAGAATCCACACACGGACACTTTCCCAACCTCACATTTCATCAGCGCGGCGTGACATAATGACATCATTTATATGCAAATTAGCGTGTCGTCATCTAGCGACTTTCTGGGTAAACTTCAGCCACTTTCTGTAGAAGGTAGTGCTCAGGAACCCAGTGGTGGTCTTCTGTAGGTAGGTTTGAAACCCATAACCTCTTGGTCCAGAGACAAGTATTCTACCCACCGAGCCACAGCCCTGAGCCTGGCTGCAGTTGCATGCTGGTCTGATAGCTGGAAGTTTCTTGCCGGGGTGTTGCAGCCTGTCCTTGTCTGCCGCAGGCCGTCGGCGCTCTCTGCAGTGTTTCCTGAAATCTAGGCCCTGCAGGCTGTGATGGGTCAAAAAACATTGTGGCGTTTTCAGATTCTGGGGGAAGATCCGTCCCACCAGGTTTTGTAGCACCATTGAAACATGACTCTTCTTTCCAGCCTTTTCTTTTCTCTCTTTCTTTTTTGCCTGATTCTGGGCTTAGTGATTTGTTGGCACTGACAGGAGGACAGTGTTGGGAGCCAGCAGGAGGAATGGTGTATAATGCTGAATGGGTTATAATGCTGAATGGTGTATAATGCTGAATGGGTTGTAATGCTGAATGGGTTGTAATGCTGAATGGTGTATAATGCTTGAATGGGTTATAATGCTGAATGGGTTATAATGCTGAATGGTGTATAATGCTTGAATGGGTTATAATGCTGAATGGTGTATAATGCTGAATGGGTTATAATGCTGAATGGTGTATAATGCTGAATGGGTTATAATGCTGAATGGGTTGTAATGCTGAATGGGTTGTAATACTGAATGGGTTATAATACTGAATGGTTGTAATGCTGAATGGGTTGTAATACTGAATGGGTTGTAATGCTGAATGGGTTGTAATGCTGAATGGGTTATAATGCTGAATGGGTTATAATGCTCTCTCACACCCGAGAGATCAGATGCTTCCACTGCTCTGTGCCAATGGAGAGCGGGTGGTCGCGGTTTAGCTTAGACACGGAGCAGTCATGCTACATGCTGCAGCAGCTTCTTCTTCTTCTTCTTCTCCTTTTCATGACGATTGAGAACTTTTCAGTGTATGAGTCCAGCGGTGGTGGGAATGCAGTTTGGTCCTCAGAAAAAACTGCGAATGCAAAACACAGTGTATCACGATATAGTTTTTTGTTGGAGCAGGTGGAACCAGATTAAAAATAAACACAAGGTGTCTCCGAGTTACAGCACAGATCCGTTCCTTCAGCAGTGACTTACCAATCCCTCTACTGGGAAAACCTTAAACGAGGTGGAAAAGGGAAAAATGATGGCCAGGAGGGACAGCCTGGCAGACTGAGACCTGGAAAAACTGAAAGGCTCCCTGAAAGAAAAGTTCATAGCTATAAATAAAGACACTGGGATAAAAACAGGAGCTTATAAATGAAACTCCAGACCTCAAATAATCCCAAAGCCGCAGACCTCCCGGGACTCGGTCTGGGGAGGAGTGAAGGTGCATTTAACTCTTTCACCAAGTGAAGCGTGGGCTGAACACAGCGCCGGGGCAGAGTGTGGGGACAGTATCTTACTCAAGGTACCTCAGTGGTCTCGGGAATCAAACCCACTACCTTCTAAACACAAGGCCAGAGGAGGGGAAGGAGCCCTAGTCCTCCCTGCCCCGCCCCACAACACCCGCCCCACCCCGAACCGACCGCCCCACCCCGCCTGTCCCGCCCCAGACTGACCCCTTTTTACAAATCTTATCAGGGACACTGAAATACTGTTATTACAGTTTAGTGTGTCACCACCAGCTCTTTAAGAGGTTCCAGTTTCTATTCTGATCAGTTTATTTGGTGTTTGGTCAGATCTTTCAGTCAGATCCCGGTAACTAATGACTGTAAGTCACTCTGGATAATAACTACCTCATAAGACCCACCACATGGCTTTACTGTGAAGGAGGAGGAATCAAAGACTTCACACGCACGGAAACTATGTCTTACAGTCATTAGTTACAGAGACAGTTACAGTCATTAGTTACAGAGACAGTCTTACAGTCATTAGTTACAGAGACAGTCTTACAGTCATTAGTTACAGGGACAGTCTTACAGTCATTAGTTACAGAAACAGTCTTACAGTCATTAGTTACAGAGATGGTCTTACAGTCATTTGTCACAGGGACAGTCTGAACCACCTGAAACTTTGTGGTCGTTTGGTTCACAGGCAAGTGTTTTACCCACTAGATTGCTCCGGGCCACTCATAACTCAGTAGTAACACAGTCAATGCATTTTATCAGTAATAACTTTTGCCTCATCTCAGTGCTTCTCAGAGCTGGTCTGTATGGACGTTTGTGTTGTTATGCCAAAAAAGGACCCTAGCGCCTCCTCTCACCCAATGCTGAACAAGCACAATTTATTATATATATATATTTAAATTGCATTTTCAAGTATTTTAGTAGCAAAAACCATCTGCCTAACAGGGCTGCCAACCAGTCTGGTGCTGTTGGAAAGTAAAATTAGAGTCAGTTCATAAACATTTACAGCAGCCTGACCACTTCTTTTGCATTTCGTTTCTGTGTAACTGTGGCGTGAACTTTGTTCTGGCTCATATTCAAACATTCAAGCCATTTTTACATATCTTTCACACATGGCTGGAGTTTCTCGCTGTTGGACGCGTTCTCACCTGTTGGAGAAGCTCTGCAAGGTCAAGGGTGGCGTCTGGGTGGAGCACGCGTGTTGCGGCCCCATAGTCAGGCTGTAATTTGGTCAGAAAATCTTGGCGTTTCTTGACTTTGCCTGAGGATTTGAATGTCGGCCCTCAAATGTCTTACCATTTGCAAATTACTCTTTTTTTGCACCAGTCGGATCTAGACATCCCACACACTCTGGATGACCTGCTCCACCCGCACTGGACTCTACATGGACTTTGTACTTGGGGCTTTAAGGCTGAAGTCCAGTCCGAATGATTTGGAAAGAAATATTTGTGCACGTTTGTGCACTTCTCGGTTCCGGCTAAACAAGAAGTCACTGATGTTTCTTCGCATGTTTGTTTGGAGGCGGCTCTTCACGGAAAGGTGGAAGGAGAGTGTGGAGGAGTGGAGAGGTGGAAAGGGCTGAATTATGGGAGAGAAGGAGTCTATTGTACTGAGAGGAGCTGGGACAGAGGGGAGCTCTGATTGAATGAGATATTCGAGCACCGAGAGGCCGACAGACCCGGAGAATGGGCTCTATTGTACCGCCGGGTCCGTGGTGGTAGTTTGGAGACAGATAGGCGGACTCGGAACAAACACACACACAGACAGCAGGGATGGAGAGCTCTCATATTTCACCTTATTTAATGTGATTACTGGATAACTCTCTACAGATGATTTGAAGGCTGGCTTTACATGAGAAAACTGGAAGAAGAAGCTGCTGCGATGACGCAGGTCATCAGACGCTCTGCCGTTTCTGTCAGGGACACACTGTGGATATCAAGATCTTCACATAGCTGTCTGCTGACATGCTCGAACAAAACATGACCGTGGACGCCAGGGGACAGTGTCCAAGCCAGAAAATGTCCTCTCACACTCCAAGAAATTCATATTTGGAAAATGGGCCAAATTAATACAGCTTTTAATACAGTTTTATGCAGTTAATGCATTGGGCAGCTGGTAGCCTAGTGGTTAAGGCATCCGCCCTGCGACCAGAAAGTCCAGGTTCGATCCCCAAGACCGCTAGGCACCACTGAGGTACCCTGAGCAAGGTACCGTCCCACACACTGCTCCCCGGGCGCCGTGTTCCTGGCTGCCCCCTGCTTCACTTGGTGAATGGGTTAAATGCAGAGGAAGAATTTCGTACTGTTCACAGTGTGTGCAGTGGTGTGTTCACGTATGACCGAATGATCACTTTCACTTTTTCACTTCACTTAAAATTGTCTTACAATGACAAGATTAAGCTTTTTGTATAGATATCATCCAATATTTGAGTTTAATAGAGATTCAGGCATCTCTGTGGACAGCCCAGTTTTGTTGTGGTACACATGACCCCTACTGCCACTTCTGCAGGACCCCAGCCAGGAGTTTTGCAAGTAAGTTCAAAGAGCACCTGTGTACAGTGCGTTGTTCTGTTGTGGTAAAAAAAATGCCCAAAACCCTTAAAATGCCCCCAAATATGCTCCCAAAACCATATGCTCATTTAAAACTCAGTTAAATGCAGGGCTATTCAACTTTAATAGCAAGTGGGCTGGACAGGAATGTCCCTGGGGGTTCGGGGGCCACAGAATATCGTGCTGTCCACGCTGTCATTCCGGGACGTACAGCACCCGGTATGCCTGTTTTAACGTCATCCCGTTCTGACCATTAAAGTCGTTAGAGTAGATTCCTCATCGAGATAAAACGACAAAGATTTTCCCCCTCGCTGGATTCTAGTGGTGGGTGGATCAATCCAAATATTGATACTATCGTTATCAAAGCTGGTATGGATATTGATCGATATCAGTGTCATAAGATAGATACTTGTATGTAGGGGTGGGGGTGGCGTAGTGGGTAGTATACTTGCCTCTAGACTGAGATGTCATGGGTTCGAATCCTACCTTCTGCACACCACCAGTGGGTCCCTGAGCAAGACCCTTAACCCCAAGTTGCTCCAGGGAGAGACTGCCCCCTGTAATTAGGGAATGGAAGTCGCTTTGGATAAAAGCGTCTGATAAATGCCGTAAATGTAAATGTAAATCCTTCCCAGACTCTCCGGCGTCTGTGTGTGCATTATTTTTGCTGTGATGTGCACCAGTCCACCATGTGCACGCAATGTTCTTACCGGGTGTTTAAACATTATCATTATGTGCAATGTCATGCAATGTTTTCTAAATGGCTGTTTAATCATTTAATTAATGCAATATTTTATGTACTACCAAGGTCAATATTACATTTTCATTACTTAATATTACTACTGATTTTTTAATAAGTGCAATAACTTCCTGCAAACTAAAATGTGAATCCCCGTCAACCTGCAGTGTTAAGTCATCATTTAGAACACATTAGATTGCTCATTGCAAAATGTTCCAAAACACTGGTGTGACGCTACGTTTTAATAGAAAAGTAGTCAGGCAGCACAACCGTGTGATACTGCATTGTGAAGGGCTAAGATGGACAGATCGTCACCATATTTAACAGCGGAAAGGTTTCTGTATAGCAACTGTGATTGAATAATGATTGGTGGAATCTTTGTAGCTATTTGTACACCTCACTTACTGTATGTCATTGTGATAGAAGTGCATAAATATAACAAACAGACGAGAAGCAGCCCCACATCATGATTCTCGTGGCTTCATAATTCATTAAATATGGGGTTCTTGATCAGCAACCGTTCTATCTCCAAACTTGGCCAGCTGAATTGGTGGAAGGAGCTGAATGATGAGCTGCTGGCTTCTCTCTTACCTTCCTTATCAATATTCGGAGATAAATTTTATTTTAGGTGGCTCTCCTGTCTGAGGAAAATCTGCTGTGGTGATGTTTGCGGTTTTTGCTGGGACTCCAAGTTCAGTTAATCGTCAAGTTAAGAGAGTCTCATTCTCAGCCGGTCCATCCACTTATCAAAGCCAGACCACAGTATGAAGTTCTTGATGCCTCTGATTGACAACTACATGTGGTTCTAGATGTCACTGGCGGTTGTAAAATGGGTTCTTGATCAGAAGCCTATGAACTTTCTCTAACATGAACAATTTCAACCTTCCTGCTACACTCCCTCATGACTCATTTTTTAGTCTCAGGGCACCTGTAGTCAGCGATATTTCATACCAATACTCCAGACCAACAGTGAGCTTTTTAGCATGAGAGCTCTTCAAACCAGTTCTCAAGACATCAATATTTTTGCTCCAATTCCACTAACACATGGAGATGAAGGAAACATGTGGAGCGAAGAATCAGATAAAGATTTCGATGGTAATTGTGTTAATTTCCTTTTAGCCACATCAGTGTTTTTGTGTGATGTGGTCCTTTAATGATGAGGTCTCTCCAGTTTTCCCTCATTGGGGGAATCCTGTCCCACCGAGGCTTTTGGGAAGGGGGGGGGGGGGGAATCCTCCAGCATTCTTTGTCTCTTCTGTCAAACGGAGACCAGCCAAGGAAACATGACAACCGAAGGCTGAAAAGCCCCAACAAACTTAAGATTTCCAAAACACAGTCTCTCCAGAGTGTGAGAATGTAATCAAAAACAGTGTTCCCCCATTCAGACACACACATACACACACACACACACACACACACACACACACACCTACACACACACACACTTCTATTTTTGAGGCAATACATTTTTCCTGAAAACAGGCCAGGACATGTGATCCAATAACTCATTAATCATGTGCAAAAAGAGACAGAAGAGGAATATACAGAATCAATAAGACAGCGAGAGACAGACAGACAGAGAGAGAGGGAGAGAGAGAGAGAGATAGAGAGAACAAGAGAGAGAGACAGAGAGAGAGCACAAGAGAGAGACAGAGAGAGAGAGAGAGAGAGAGACCAAGAGAGAGATTGAGAGATATAACACCAGGTCCAAATTACACAAGAACATGTTTATTTGCATGTAAATTACATACAATAAATAACAAAAACAAACAAACATTTCCCATCTAGTAGTGGTGCATGCAGAAAGCTAAACAATATATCTGTAGGCATACACACACACACACACACACACACACACACACTTCATCTTTTGAAATGCCCAATGTGTTTTCCAGAGCCAAAACTTGAAAGCAGTGCCAAAGCTGGAGGCCATTTCAAGCCTAACTGTGCTGTAAATTTCAAATTTCAAAACTTTACAACACAAAACGGCACATCATAATGTGTGGTAGTGCCTGTTTGCACAGCTGGGACCCCGAGTGCAGTGCAAAGACTGTTACATGCTGTAGTGGACATATAAGGTATGTGGACGGCCTGAAAAAACGTGGCCAGTGAAGTACAAGCTAAGTGTTTGTAATGAAGTGGATGGCGAGTGTATTCAGTAATGATTTACGACTGGGTGAGATGACCCAGAGGTGGCCGGTTCTCTAACGCAGAGCAGATTAATGAATAAATAATTGACCATATGGCAACCCCAAACGTCCTTGCACACACACACACACACACAGGCAAGCTCACGTATGCCCGAAGTGAGCCAGTGTCGAACTGCTGAAACGCAAACCAGCTGTTTAAATGTCTAGAGTAAAAAGCCACAGGAAAAACAAAGAGTGAAGGCTAACTAAACGCTACGCTAATTTTTCAGCTGCTTTAAAACGCCGGCCTGCCCTGAGCAGAAAGGCATCTGGTGCCTGGACTTTTCCTCCTGACAGACGCCTCAAAGCTGTTTGGCGGCCACAAAACGGTCACAAGCATTGACTCACCCCTGGCCAGTCCTGGGACAAGAAGGGTCAGGCAAGCCAACCATCATGAATCTCTGGGCTCAAGGGGTCAAATGAGGGCAAACACACACACACACACACACACACACACACACACACACACACACACACACACACACACACACACACACACAC
>JBBPDB010028215.1:0-11990 GCA_037974465.1 Brachypetersius altus | reverse complement strand
GGGGTTAAGGGTCTTGCTCAGGGACCCAGTGGTGGTGTGCTGAAGGTAGGATTCGAACCCATGACCTCATGGTCCGCGGGCAAGTATACCCACTGAGCTAGCTCCACACACCATATCATATCATATATATCGTTCATATCGTGCAGCTCTAGATACAATTTTTTTGTGGACTGTGAAGGTAAAGGAGGGGGTGTGAGGATGGAAGATGGGTCAGAACCACAGGTCAGAGGGTGTGTTTATTTCCGTGCTGGAATAAACACTTCCCCTCAGGTCACCCTGTAATGAAGACAGCCAGGACTCCTCCAGTGGGGGTGCCGGACTCCAGCGGGCCGTGCCAGCGGCAGAACATGGGGAACGCGGGGACGCAGATCTCACAACAAACATGAAGACGATAAAGTAGAGGAACGCAGGAGAACAGCGGGACATTCTCCACTCCGGTCCCGTGCTCGTCTTTTTTCCCTCACAGTTTCTGCCGACTTTCACTTCCCTCTCCAGAGTCGAATGACCCTTCGCACCCGGTCTCAGAGAACCCAGCTTCAGCAGAACCCAGCTTCAGCAGAACCCAGCTTCAGCAAATCCCGGCCTTCAGCAGAAACTGGCATGGAAACACTGGCAGAGCTGCATGATATATCATTTGTTAATAATTATCGGTCTGCAATACTGATCCCAGAGAATCCAGGTCTTCATGAAATCCAGATTTTCTTCTATTTGGGTTATATTTTTATGGAATACAGTAACCCCTCAGTCTAACACCTCATTACCCTGTTTTTTCTCTATACAGGTGCTCTTGGAATGTAACCTCCATGAAAAGCGGGGGATTACTGTAATCTTGAGGAAGATAAAACCAGTCAGAATACTGGAAAATGAGAATATGCTGCAGTGGTTAAGTGTCGGTGGTGGTTTCCAGTCTGCTGAGCCATCACTGATTTAGAGCTCATGGAGCAACAACTGGACTTTAGCATGGACGCTAACTCTGCAGCGTGGGTTACACAAGGCCGAGCGGCGAGAAAAATCAATATTTCATGGAGAGATCTGTGTTCTTAACCTGCAGACCCAGACGGAGCGCAGAAACACTGCAACGCCGACGAGGAGCAGCTGGACCTTCCCTGAACATCTAATTTTAGTCTCCGTCTCTCGTACGGATGTGACGAGAACAGCAATCAGACAGGAGAAACACACAGTGCAGTTCTGAGAGCAGTCCTTCACCACAGACCAGCTGGAACAACAGACACACAGTTGGAGAACCAAGAGCTGGATAACACAGTCAACACAGTAAATGTGTCTTTAATACAGCAGTACAGTTAATCGTTATTGTGGTATTGGCCTCAGCAATACTGATATTGCAAAAGGTTGCAAAATGCAAAAGCGCCTCTAACCAATCACAGTGTTTGACAGGGTGACCAATTACAGCTTCAGATGAGGTCTTCATGTAGTCCAACAAACGTCCAATCTTTAATCATAAAATGTGCATGAACTGGGGGAGCCAAACTGCTGTAGTCAGAAAAAGGAGATTATTTAAATGTGCTGGTTTTAAACGGATTTGAAACTGATTTAAGCATTGTTAAATCAAGAAAAGTGATATTATGGGACCTGTAATATGGTAAAAGGAATCACAATAAAAAGATGTGGCAGTGAAATAGCAAAACTAATATTCTGTCAGTATCATGCAGCTCAGCTACTTGGACAGCTTTCTAAACAGTTGAATGGTTAGACAAGCATCTCACTACACAGCTAGACACACAGACAGATAGACAGACCGCTAGATACTTTGGAGTATAGAGAGACTGAGACACAAAAACTACAAACACAGACAGAGCACTGGACAGACATTTAAATACACCAACAGATAGACAGACTGTTCGGCAGGCGGGGGGGCAGATAGACATACTTTACTGGTCCCCATTCGGGATGGAATCTGGGATCAACAGCAAGACATAACACGGACACTGTAAACATATATTTACACCCCCTGCATGCACACACACACACACATGCTACAGTTAGTGAGGTACAATAGAGGCAGTACAGTAGAGCCAGTGTGGGAGAGTAAAGGCAGTACAGTAGAGCCAGTGTGGGAGAGTAAAGGCAGTACAGTAGAGGCAGTACAGTAGAAGCAGGGTGGGGCTGTACCAACAGTGTGGTACAGTAGAGGCAGTTTGATACAGTAGAGGCAGTACAGCAGAAGCAGGGTGGGGCTGTACCGACAGTGTGGTACAGTAGAGGCAGTTTGATACAGTAGACGCAGCATTAAAGAGCCAGTGATGGACAGTAGAACCAGCGTGGGAGAGTAGAGCCAGTGTAATAGAGCCAGTGTGGGACAGCAGAGGCAGTGTGGTACAGTAGAGGCAGTGCAGCCGAGGCGGTGTGGCACAGCAGAGGCAGTGCAGCAGAAGCAGTGCGGCACAGCAGAGGTAGTGCAGCAGAGGCAGTGTGGCACGGTAGAGACAGCGCAAGAGATGCAGTGTGGCACAGTAGAGGTAGTGCAACAGATGCAGTGTGGCACAGTAGAGGCAGTGCAGCAGAGGCAGTGTGGCACAGTAGAGGCAGTGCAGCAGAGGCAGTGTGGCACAGTAGAGGTAGTGCAGCAGAGGCAGTGTGGCACAGTAGAGGCAGTGTAGCAGAGGAAGTGTGGTACAGTAGAAGCAGCAGCAGAGAGGCAGGAGAGGCAGCGGGACCATGTGCAAACAGGCTTTATCCTCTTCCTCATCTGCTGCTAATGACGGATGAGATTTGCTCGGGTAGTTTGTCAGCCGAGTGGCTACAGCGGCCCCTCCCCCACCGCTCCTGCCCTTCCCCCGCAACACACACAGCACCGACAGCACTCGAAAATTCCTCCGGCCTCTGACTCTGCTCTGCTTCTGACCAGGATCACAGCCTGCTCTTCAGTCACATGACCCACAGGAACAAAGGCAGAGAGGCAGAAAGAGGCACAGCAGGTGGTGTGTGTGCACCACACACACACACACACTTGCTGCTTTCTATTCTCACTGGCAACTGTCACACAAAACCCAGGCAGCAGCAGAACAGCAGATATGAAACGATGAGAGAAGCACATGGACGAACGAGAACGTAAACAAGTCAGAGAGAGACAGCGTGAGAGAGAAAGAGAGAGAAAGAGGTTCCTCTTTCAGTCTTGCTCGTCAGGAAATGACGTCTGACCTCCCACAAAAACCATGTCAGTTCAGACTCTCGTTTTTCTCAGAGCTACACGCCGTCTTTCCTGGTGCTGCCTGTGGGGTTTCTGAAGCTCATCAGATCGTCACGGCGACGGCTATCAGCCTCGCTGATTCAGAGGTCACTCCTCCAGCAGGAGAGTGACCTTCTGCCTCAGTCTCCATAGAAGAATGCCTAGAACACAAACTGAACCTGCCCTGCTGGCCCTGCTGGTCTAAACCTGGACACTTCAGTCAGGAGTGAAAGGTGTGGAGCGGGTCAGACTGGACTGGTCCATTTGCAGTGTAAAACCATTCTTCTGGATGCTTCAGACATTCAGGTCAAGTGCAAATAAACAACAGGAGAAGAACAATCAGAAGTGAAGAAAAGATGAGCCATGGGGGTTAGAGGCACATACAAAAGGTGGAGTCAGCAGGGAGACAATTACAGAAGTGGCCACGAAATAAAATTTGTTGATTATTCTTCATTTAAATGGAAAAAGCTGCCTATTAAACTAAAGCTGCAGCAACATTAGACGTACATTAGTCAATCGATCAATCAGAGTCAAGTACAGGGCCAACACAGGTGATGAGGACAGGGGTGCAGGAGAGGAGGACAGGGCACAGATAATGAGGACAGGTGCAGGACAAGAGGACAGGGGAGCAGGAGAGGAGGAAGGGGGAAATGTAATGAGGACAGGTGCAGGAGAAAAGGACTGGGGAGCAGGAGAGGAGAACGGGGCACAGGTAACGAGGACAGGTGCAGGAGAACAGGACAGGGGAGCAGGAGAGGAGCAGGAGAGGAGAACGGGGCACAGGTAATGAGGACGGGTGCAGGAGAAGAGGACTGGGGTGCAGGAGAAGAGGACAGGGGAGCAGGAGAGGAGAACGGGGCACAGGTAATGAGGACGGGTGCAGGAGAAGAGGACTGGGTGCACGAGAGGAAGACGGGAAGCAGGAGAGGGGGGTGGGGCAAAGGTGAACAGGACTGGGTGCAGACAAGGAGAACAAGATGCAAGAGAGGAGCACGGGGAGCAGAAGAGGAGGACAGAATGCAGAAAAGCATGATGGGGAGCAGGAGAGAAGGACGGGATGAAGACGATGAGGGTGGAAATGATGAGGACACAGTGCAGGTGATGAGAACGCGGTGCAGAAGAGCAGGACAGGATGTTGGCGAGGAGGACGGGGTGCAGGATGTGAGAACTGGGGTGCAGGAAAAGATTATGGCGGAGCTAGAAAGGAGGACGAAATGAAGAAGGACGCAGTGCAGGTGATGAGGACGGGATGAAGGAGTGCCCCACAAAATTCTTTAGTAATGTAACAGAAACCGGAAGCTCTGGACCTTCAGGTGTGAAACATCCTTGATGTTTAGGAACAGACCGATGACCAGACCAACTATCTGAGCCGATATTTTCATCTCTATTAGTATTTGTAAAATAACTGTTAATAAAAGTGATGAAAAATGTGCTACTCTGGATGTGATGCAGCTGCCTAACAGGAATCAGACATTTAAGCAGAGACAGATTTTTGCACTACAGTGACTTCTGACCTGCAGGACTGAGAGTCTGCAGTAAAACTGTATAGTGCAGATCAGCACTGGTCCCCCACAGCAGGGGCAGAGCCTCTCTAATACAGAAAGAGAGACAGAGAGACGGAAAGTGGGACAGAGAGGAAAGTCTTAATGTTAATGAGTTTAACTCATGTTGGTTCTGACCTCTTGCTTCAGTGGAGACGTCTCAGGTCATTTCTGCTGCAGAACAACCAGCGAGAACCTTCAGGCATCATCAGCTTCACGATCTGTGGTTGAAAAGAGACGTGTCAATAAATTAGTATTAATCAACACATTTACATACTCCTCCCTTTCAGCCTACAACACCATGGCCCTGCCCATTCCGCATACAGCAGTTTAGCTCCACCCATTCCGTCTACAGCAGTTTAACATACAGTGCCGTGTTAAAGGTGAGGACACCTGAAATACCTCTTTTATTTAAAATCTTTCCACAAAGTGACCATCACTTGGAGTGGAGGACACATTATTGCTTGAAATAAAGGTTTCCAAATACATTTACATAACATTTAACAGCATTCATCCTGCAGCTCAGAAAACAAAACAGTGCAAAACCATCGCAAATAATAATCATAAACACAAACGGCCATTAGTGCCTTTTGTGTGTGTGTGGGACAAGGAGAACTTCATTTACTCCAACAAGAACCGTAGTTTACTTCACCACGGCCTGCATGTAAACAGGAAAGTAAACAGAGCGCAACACTGCAATCTCACACACACACACACACAATAACACACACACTCCGAAGGCATTATGTGGATCTAGCCTGGGTTACACTACTGGACAGAGTTCTCTGAGCCTCAAAACATTCCTCTGCTTCTAAAAACAGCTGAAATCCGTTCAGCGCTGCCAGTCAGCGCCGACTCGCTTAAAGAGCCCGACTCACTCTCACTTGCTTCTTACAGCGGACGGGTCTGGAAGAGCTGCAGGAACAGGCTGTTTCAGTTTCAGATCAGTTCAGTTTTGTGAGGTCACCAAAACCAACATGCTGCTGCTGCTGCAACAACAACAACAAGGCGGCACAATCAATGGGTAGCCAATCAGGACACAGCTAATTTACATACATTAATTTTAATTAATTAATTAACCCTTATAGTCATGCATGAACAAACCACAATGTGAACTCTGCATTTAGCCCTTTCACCAAGTGAAGGGGGAACCTCAGCAGGAACCTTGCTCAAGGGAACCTCAGTGACACTAGCAGTTGGGATTCGAACTGCCAACTCAGGTTGCAGGGATTAACCGGTTTGACTTAACCGCGGTGTGAAACATTGTGGTTAATCCACCATTAAGACTTCCAGCACCGGCAAAAACAATCAGACATATAACGCAACTCACACGGACAAAAACAATACACACGCGGATCGTGGCAAAAGCAGAACAAGAGACAACCACCACCGGGACTACTGTAACACTTGAGGTCAACTGTGGGGGAATATTTTGGATGCCCTAAAGATGCTAAAATGACTGGCCTACAGCTCCTAGCGTCGCCTCTGAGAGAGTGTTCACCTCATCGTTCAAGGCGGAGCTCAGAAAACGTGAACATGATCACCTTTTTGCACTTGAACTGATGACTTACTCTTATGTAGACAAGTTTTACATTCTTTTCTTGTGTTTCTTTTATTGTCACTGCATTTAAGTGTTTTAGCAGCAACATATGACCTCCTGGCTATACAGGTCAGATTACTTTTTTTTCAAACTATGCAGCATCTTTAAAAAGCAGCAATTTCAACTGCATTTTTAAGTAAAACTGCAAGTCATCAGGTACATCGGAGTTAATTTCTCTTGCTAAAAGGAGCTGGATGTGTTTATAGAGCAAGTTTACTTGAATTTAATTCCAAAAATTCTCTGTTTCATGAGTGTTAAAATGCAGCTTTAAACATCTGTTTGCCCAGGGATTACGCAATTTTGTTTTTACTTTAACTTTGACTGTGCAGCTTATGGAATTTCAGTGTCTTACAGATGGTTACAGAGATTACTATTATTTTACAAATTCATTTTTCTAAGCAATCTCTCTGAAAAGCTTCTGAAGTTCAAAATCTTTATAGAAGGTGTCAGTGATTTATACGTTAATACAGTTGTGAATTCTCATAAAATAGCGGTGATAATCGTGATTATTTCTCAGACTATAATCATACCACCAACATTTCTGACCTTTGTAACCCTAGCCCCAACCTTCTGATTGCAGGGCCAACACCCTAAACACTGGGCCATCCAGGTGCCTTAAAGGCACTGAAACAGTTTCAACTCTTTAATTCTGTTTTGAAGCTGGAGCCGACAGAGCTGAGCGGGTTCCTCCGGTTCTCCATATAAGGATCCATATGCTGCACTACAGCAGCAGATCTCCTCTCACATCCATCAGCCCGGACCCGCAGGAGCTCCATGACCAGCAGACGGAGACTTGAGGCCATCCAGATCAGTCAGGAGCCGAACAGCTGATCACACTCAGCTCCGAGGAGGAGGAGCCCAGACCTCCCAAACAGCTGTTCAGTTCCCATTCACTCTAGAAGACTATGTGATGCCGTAAAAGGCTTTTTGCAAAATCCAAAAGCTTACTTTTGTCAAAAAATTAGCACACCACTTGAATATTACTAAAGCAATAATTAGAGACTGCTTGTAGTGTTATAGTCAAGCAGTCAGAACCTCAATTCACAGTCAGGATATTAACCGTCTCCCCATCCGTCAACTGGCTCTCGGTTCAGCCTACTGTCTCTCGGGTCCGCCTACCGTGTCTTGGATCTGTTAACCGTCTCTCTGTCCCGTTAACCATCGCTCTGTCACAGTAACTGTGTCTCAGGTCCATTAACCTTCTCTCGGGTCCGTTAACCGTCTCTCTATCCTGTTAACCATCTCTCGGGTACATTACCTATCTCTCCGTCCCATTAACCACTTCTCTGCCCTATAAACAGTCTCTCGGGTTCGTTAACAGTCTATCCTGCCCCGTTTAGCGGTAGCTGGAGGTCTAGTGGTTAGGGAGTTGGTTGCATCTGGGATCAGAAGGTTGTGGGCTCGATTCCTAGGACTGCTAGCGGCAAAACGGTGTCACTTATATAAAACCCGTTTTTAATGATATTTATCCCGCTGTTCTTGGTTCAGGGTGACCCGGTTCTACTGATCATTATACATATTGATCAGAACTGACTGCGTGTGTGACTCAGCACACGTGGGTCGATGTGGAGAGTCAGAGGGTCTTTCTGCCTCCATTGAAGCTACAAACATCATCTAGTCGGAAAAGCAAAACCAGCAAGCAGAACCCTGGCAGACCAGTCTCACATCACAGAGGAGACGAGTGAGGAATGTGTGTCTGTTAGAGCACAGGAAACCTACTATACTGTGTCACAGAACAATACACTTGATTTTTTTTCTCAGGAGAAATACAAGATAAACCTTTTCTTACAGTTAGTCTGTTTCTCTACTTGTGTTGCTTTACACACACACTATACTTTTTTGTGAGGTCACAAAATCCAACGCATGAAGAGTGGCACTGGGCGGACACACACATACACACTAATCACAGTATGCAGTGATAGTCACAAACCCAGTATTTAGTTGCCATGGTGTTCCGTCCCTCCCCATTAAAAGCTCAAGTGAGATGTCAGTATCTGAGGGCAGCTGCCCTTTAAAGGCCGATCTTGTCGACACACTTCCAGCAAAGACGATGACACAAAGCGAAAGGAGGCGACGAGAAAGGAGCCAAAATGTCGACACAAAATCCCCCCCAGCAGCCCCTCGTCCCCAAACTATTACAGAGAGAATTAGCTCGTCATTTAAAAAAAAACAGGAGGCGGAGAGGAAGATGACACTCGTCCTCAGGTTGTTAACGAGTTTAATGGAGTCCTTCAGGGCGACTCGTCCACTGGGGAGTCAGAGCCGCTCCTCACACACTCACGGAGAGCGCCTTTATAATTACACTCCCAAAGTAATTAGCAAAAAACAGGCTTAAATCATCTCCCTTTCCAAAATTAGCTTCACAAAAAAAAAAATTAATTAAAAAAAAGAAGCAACAGCAGCTTCAGCAACGGAGGAATAGACCCATACCAGCTGAAGCCTTTAAAGTGCCTGTACCCCTCCTCCCCCAAACTCCACCTCCCACTCACTTATTCCCACTGTCCTCATTCACCTCCCACTAACCTCATTCATTTCTACACAAGTGTCCAACACACTCTTACTGCTCCTATAAAACTGATTTATGTACATGAGCTCTGTTCTGACAGGCTGGCCTGACTGTGCCTCTTTCAGGCTGAAACCCTGCCTATAACTTCGGTGTAAATGGGCAGAGCTACACTGCTCCAGACTGAGTGGGCTGGTAAATACATTTTAATTATTTTTTTTTTAACTCAAGCTTCTAGCGACAAAAAACAAATTGCAGTATTACAGTAAGTTAACGTGTTGCCAGCTGTTCGTCACACCCCACCCGAGTGAGAAGAGCTGAATGATAGCCAATGATAAGTTTTTGTTTTATATCATTCCAATGATCTGACGAGACTCTTAATTCAGTAATTTAGTGTCAGGTTTTACTGGACGGGTCAGTCTGAGTCTGGCGAGTTCGGGTCCGCAGACGGAATCTGGGCCTGGAGGACCGTATGACTTCTCCGTATGATGGAGCTTCATGAAAACCTGAAGGTCCAGACTTTCTCTGGATAAATCACACAGAACCACATTTCTCCAAATGGTACAGAACTTCTCTGCTCTCCTCCCCCACCTCCTCCCAGATGGAGGTCCAAGCCGCCGCTCTGGTGCTGTGCCAGGTCGGTCAGACTCACTGAGAGAGCTCCGTGTTCTTTGGGCCGTTCACCATATTTTTAGAGGTTGTGTTTCATTAAGGCCCGAACAGGAACATGGCCCGGCGCCTGCTGGTCGGGTTCTGAGCAACTGGATGGCCAGAACAGGCTCTGGTCTTGGGTTCTTCTGTGCAGCGAAAGGGCCAAACACAGCCAGCAAATCCTGCTTTACCTGATTAGGAGGCTGATTATCCTCCAGTGGCGCTCATGATTGGATGAGACAGTGAGAGGAGGCGGGTCTAAGGTGGAAGCCTCGTCTCGACTCTGTCGTATTGGTCAGTGAACATCAGGCTGTGAAATTACATCACACAGTCAGATCTCCAACACCACGAGCATACAACACTGGAGCTCTGAAAACAGACTGCAAGACTAAGTCAAAATAAAACAAAGACATAAAAAAATGTCCCTGGATGGTAGGACAAAAAAACTTGCGCGTGTGCACGCGTAAACACACACCTTCAGAAAGAATTAGCACAAAACAGCGGCACATAAAAGCACACACGTACATGTAAACATGCACGATGGATTCAGGAGAGCTCAAAAAAAGCAGTCAGAGAAAGTAATAAAATACTAGTGAAATAAAACTGAAAACCAAAATGAGGAAACACTTGGACGAAAACCGAAACACCGAAAGAAATTCTTATTATTAAATTATTAAAAAAATAAATCTGTCCCAAAACTATAAAAATATTTATTCAGCATTTAAACAATGCACAATATAAAATAAAGTTTTAAATATAATATTTTACGTGGCCCCACTCATGAATAGCCTAAAAGCAAGAAAGCTGAAATGGTATACATTTAAATATCTTCTCAAAAAACAAGTGAATTGAAGTGCATTTTAATATTCTGAACGAATATAACATGTCTTTGTAGGCCTAAAACAAAATAGTGTATTAAAACAAATCACTGGAAAACGTTCTTGCCTTTTCAGAAACACAGACGGAGTGGTTGTGCTCAAAGGGTCTCGCCTCTTCTGTTCTCGAACGGGATATTTTGATTTTACATGATAAACAAATCCCCACATTGAGAAAGTCTTTGTGGGTGCACCCTCTTTAGAAATTTCTAAATTGCGCGTTTTACAAGCGGCTTTCCACATGTTTTTCTTAGGTGTATCGAAATGCATCCACACAGCAAACATGTTGAGTCTAATCCAATCTGACGCACGCGGGTTGCGGTTGTTGATTAACGCAACCAAAACAATCATAACTGTTTTGGCTGAGCTAATAAAAAAATAAAAAAATAAAGAAATAAATCGGTGGCCGAATATTCGGTGCATCCCTTTAAAATACCTTATTAATACATTATAGTACCCACAAAACAGCACCTGACACAAGTTAATAATCATAAATAATGAAAACAAGCACCTCCAATAAAGGAGCATCTCCAGACCTTCACACTCGGATTAGGCATCATTATGACTGCTATCCATACTCTTTCTGAACGCACTCTCCATTAACTAGCACAGAAAGTAAAGATGTCATATCAAACGCTGTCTGAGATTCAGCAGCTATTCAGTCATGCAGCATTGCTACAAATGTTCTGATCAACAAATATGTCTCCTGTCCCTCTTGGGATCCATTTCCTACTGATACCGATCCTCCTTTATAATCAAATATAGTCCATAATGACTCATATTCTATAAAGCATGTTCTGATTCTGCACTACACTGTTTTTTCCCCTAAAAATACATATATACACATATTACACCACGTACAAAAATTTGTTTCATTATATTTTGTATTTCTTATACGACCTCTGCGCTGATTTCAATGGTTTATTTTCATGTAGCTCCAAGGGTTTAGTTAGAAGCGTAATTTTTAGAAACTAATAAACTTGGCGATTGGGTTGACATGGTCTTTTGTTCTACTTGGAGCATAATAACTTTTAGCATAATAATGTTATTTGTTGCACATGTAGATAACGAGGTTGTGAACTCTCACGCACTGAGCGTGAGACACTCATCAGTGAGACTACTTTGAAAATAACAGCTTCATTATAAGGTTATCTTTGGAACGACTGAAGGTAGGAAAAAACGTGATTTTCTGGATCAGCCTGCAAAACTTGACTTAGAAACATCACAAATTGTAATGAAACAGATCTTTCATCAATAATTTGTTACCCAGTGATGGGTATGCATAATTACATCATAAGGAAGGCACACGACTAACTTCACCTTTTTTTTTACTACAGGTTCTGCCACAGAACGAGAGAAGAACCAGGTCCCCTTCTGGACAGAAACCGTGTTACCTAAGGAAACGTGAGGAGCATCTACGGAAACTGGTCCAGCACTCAGAGAAACTCTCCAACTAACGAAGCTGATAAATCAACCTGCTGCGCTGACATGAAGGTACGGTGGGATGCAAAAGTTTGGGCAACCTTGTTAATAGTCATTATTTTCCTGTAGAAATCGTTGGTTGTTACGATAAAAAATGTCAGTTAAATATATCATATAGGAGACACACACACTGATATTTGAGAAGTAAAAT
>JBBPDB010028180.1:0-11992 GCA_037974465.1 Brachypetersius altus | reverse complement strand
TAATGATCAGTGTCAGTCAGACACCACTGTTTCTTCAAAAACACTCAGCATATGATTATTATATGCTAATTATACCAACTATCATGCAGTATAGAACTAGCTTCATCACAAAAACTGATCTAAATACAGATTTGATATCCACATAAAAAACACTACAAAACCCACATAAACGTATCTCTGATGATTTTTAACCTGTGTTTTAGGTATTGATGGACTGTCAGATGTAGAAATGTATAACAATAACGATGATGGCGTATCGACTGTAATCCTGTATCTCCATTAACCTGCAGTGTTGGACAACAGTTAGAACATGTTAAAATGTTCAGTGTTGTTCCAATGTTCAATCTGACATTTTAAGGGAAAGTAGACAGGCAGTGCAACCAGGTGACTGCTGAGGTGAAGAACATTGAAGCTGATGTTGGAAGCAGGAAAACAAAAAATACACCTACAAAGGACAGTAGGTCCGGCACACAAACAGCAAACAGCCCCTTCAGACCCCACGTCTGCTAAAAACTTCACAATATACAATGACACCAGTCCACTCAACTCTGTGAGGGTAAATAAAACACGCCGTTGCCACAGAGACCATGACTCTGGATTTATCAGTCCTCCCCATTTTTCTTCTGTGGTTTGGAAGCTAGAACTGATGGGAAACTAATCAAGGTGTAACTCCCACAAGGATAACAAGCCCAAACCTCTGTCAGTAATGAAGTGCTCTGGATTGGCTCCACTTCTTTCATGTGGGGTCAGATACTTGCCCAGCCGCTACCTTCTTTTTTCTCTCTCTCTTTCTCTCTCTCTGACTCTCTATTTCTACTTCTTCTTCTTTTCCTCTCTCACTCCTCCTTCTTTAATGATCCTCCTCTATCCTACTCTACCCTATGTTTCTCTCTCATTCGTTATCGTTTTATCTACCTCTCGCGCTCGCTCTATTTCTTTTTCTCCTACCATCCCCTACTTCTTTAATATTCCTCTCTCTCTCTCTCTCTCTCTCTCTTTGGGCCAAATGAGGGAGAAAGCCTGACAGACATGAAGAACAGATCCATGCCTCTGCAGGGAATTCCTCATCACCAGGAGAACCAATTACAAGTGACAAAGTGCAGTTGTGAAGGAAGGGTCTAAGGAGGCTTTCCGTGACGAGACGAGCTTGATAATCTATTGCAGTGCTGGAGGAAGGAAAGCTTTTGAATCAAGATCACCTCGAAGAGCCCGGCGGGGAAACACATGCCGGTCATGTTTTCAAGCGAGAAAGAGAGATGTATCCCAGAAGGCCGAGGGTTAAGAAATACAGAAGAGAAAGAGAGATAAAGAGAGAGAAAGAGAGAGAGAGAAAGAAAGAGAGATGATGATGCGGTCAATCTGTACATCATCGCGCAACACATCAGCAAGAACCAGATGGGGAGAGACGAGTCGGCCCTTTTATTAATGGATCCCTCTTGGACAGCGACTGTTAACCAAACAGGGCTGTTTCTGCTCCCCCCCGGTTCCTCGCCCATCCCGCATCACATCGTCCATCAGTCGTCCTGTGACGATTCAGTGTAATGCTCAGACTCCAGCGCCAGGCTGAAGCATAAATAAATGATCTGGGTGCTGAAATGCAGTCTGCTACTGGGGGTAGGTTGGGGGGTCTATTTATCTGTGAGGTTCAAGGAGATTATTTCAAAGCCGTTTTCAAACAAGGACCTGAACTGATTACTTCTTCCAGCAACAGTTAGACAAAGACTTGGGTCTCAAACTCAAGATGACAGCGTGTTCACCATCAGAATAACTTCGTTTAAACTCCTGGGATCAGCTGTATCAGACCTATTTGGACTTATCTCAGAGTTTCTGTATTTTCATAAACTGATACAGTTTCACTTTGTTTCAAGTTTATATTTATAGTTTCTAAACTTTATTGTGCATTCTTTGAGTATTTTTGTATTCTGGAGCCACACTGTCTCATCTCATTGTAATTATGTAAATAGCTGAGACAATAAAGTTTACATAGTCTTTGACTTTGATCAGACTGATAGCATCTGTCCTTTTGCAACTCAAAGCTGAAGGTTCAGCAAAGTCCAGACTATTTGTGCTAATAAGACAAATCCTGTTCTCTCCGGCCCTTCTTTTAATATCAAATGGTCAACAGGGGCGGCCGTCAAATCCACCTTTCATCCGCCCAGCCGGGACGTCCTTTCAGCTGGGATAAAACAGGTTAAATAAGGAAAGGTACACGGCACCTTGGATTCCGGCTACCTGCAGGAATACAGCAGCTGTTCGGGGGCTTTTCGTCTAAAAGCGTCCCGTAATTAAGTTAGGACCCAAACGGGCCTCCGTGACATTCAGCTATTCTTACCCTCCGTGCTCCCTGGGGACCGGCTGACCTATTCAACAAGTGGGCCAGACGCCTGGGCCTCTGCAGGCCGATGAGGGGGGGAATTCCACTGTCAGAATCGCGCAGCGTCAGAAAGAGAGACAGAACAGCTCTTTAGGCCGCGGGGCCCCACAATGGAAGGATGCAGATTAGGCGCTGTGTCAAAGAAGAGCAGATAAACGGAGAGATGAATGGGGTCAGAATGATAACAGTAACTGACCCAGAAAGAAAACGAGCTCAGGAGTGTGCCATCATCCTTTGCTCCCTGAGTGCTGGTCGCAACGGCATAGTTTTGATTTGACATTGATGGGGACACAAAATGACCAGCTTTACTCCAGCCATAGTGCAATCACTAACATCCTTCAACATCAACATCAAAGTACATGTACATAGTTCAGTGGTGCTATGTGTAGCAAAGTTTGTGAACCTTTTAGAATTGTCCACATTGTCTACACATATTTGTAATATTGAATCATTTTCCTCAATAAATAAATGATCAAATGAAATATTTTTGTCTCATTTATTTAACTGGGTTCTCTTTATCTACTTTTTATCAACTTGTGTGAAAACTCTGATGATGTTTCGGGTCATATTTATGCAGAAATGTAGACAAACTTTCAAGCACCACTGTACATATGAGGGAGGGGGACCTACAGGCTGGTGCTGTCGTCAATGTAACCAATAACAGAGTACCATAACCCCAGAACAC
Source organism: Brachypetersius altus (assembly GCA_037974465.1). Classification (NCBI taxonomy): domain Eukaryota; kingdom Metazoa; phylum Chordata; class Actinopteri; order Characiformes; family Alestidae; genus Brachypetersius; species Brachypetersius altus. The sequence continues at coordinate 8,933 of JBBPDB010028180.1, read as the reverse complement.
AAGAAATTCTATTTTTTTTTTTTCATTTCTCACCTGATTAGAACCTTGTGTGCAGGAACGGTTACCTTTTCAAAACAATGGTCTAAGAATCTGTATTGTCTCTCTACTGCCTCCCAAGTTTACACCCTTGCTTGGTCATCTCAGTAAGCACCCCCTCTGTTGTTCCTCTGAGCTACTTTCAGTTGTGTTATCAAACACTATTTCAAAGTCAAAAAAGTCAACTTTATTGTCACCTCAGCTATATTTATGTATACAGGGAGAAAAGACAGTGTGGCTCTAGATTTTAAGTGCCACAAAAATACACTTAGTATACACATATCTAAGTAAATATGAATATGAATTAAAATATGAATGAACTGTAAACTATGAGTAAACGTGTGAAATCTAGTATAAGGCTAATTTTAATTGTGCAAATGTTGCATCACCAGTCAATTGGAAAACAAACAGAATCATGGAATGTGTGTGATTTATAGATGCAAATTGATAACATTGCTGCCTTCCACCCTAGGAGACACACCACACCAGTAAGAGTATGTGAACACTCTGCACTACACCAGTAAGAGTTTGTGAACACTCTGCACTACACCAGTAAGAGTTATTAGACACACCACTACACACCAGAGTCCTTGGACAATTCTTATACAAAAATGTCATTGGGTCCCAAGACTTACATTGCAGGTCAATAGTGATGAATAAAAAAACATCAATGTTCTATACTCAAATGGTGAACATACTCAAAGTTTATTTTGTATACCAAGTGTATTTAAGTAAAATATAAGGGAGTAACACTCACAGTGGATACCAAAACTTTAGACCAGTATATTGGCACCACTGTGATCCGAAGGGTCTGTCTTTGGCTGTGTGTAGATTTTGTGTTAAGTGATGCATTGGCTAAATAACCGCTGAATCCGCCCACCCGCCCTTGAACTGCCTATTGGGACCGTTTCCCAGGTAACAGCCCTCCTACACAGTTATCAGATTTATGAGGCCGCACGGCCCGTCCAGCAACAAAAACACACTCCTCATATGAACGCAGGAGTTCGTCAGAGAGCCCTCGGAGCCACAAGAAACATGTGGGCCAGGAGTCGTCCACACACACACACACACACACACACACACACACACACATGAAGCGCTCCATCAGCATCCGAGAGGCAAAATCTGCATCTGTAATCTGTCATCTCTGTCCTCAGCGAGTCCATAGCAATTCACATCTGGAGCCAAAGTTTCAGAATCAGAATCAGAGGAAATTGCTAATGCTGTGACTACACAGACACAGAGACACAAAGACACAGAACAACATAAAATATTATATAAAGTCAAAATAAAATAGTCTGTACAAAATACATTATACTACTTACACAGAATGATGTGGTCAGTAAGAGAAGTGGGTATAAATACTAAGCATAGATAAATAAATAAAAACTCAAAAACACAAAAAGGTTTCAGCTGGAGGATGAGACACTATTACGCACACACGCGCAGCCCACATCAGGACAAATGTGCTTTGCCCTTTTGAACGAAATCATCACCAATGCATACTGGATGGAAGCCCCTCGGCCCTGAGCCGACTTTGACCCACAGTTTTGCAATTAGGGTGACGTGATATTTCTCTAATTGCTCTCGCTATAAGCCGAGTGGGGAGGCCGTGGGCGAACGTCAGATTAGACAGAGTAAATATGAACAAGATGCCCCCACCTCTACTGCTCTCTTTCTCACACACACACATGCGAGCAAGAACAAGCAGAGCTTTAATGACATGATGCCTTAACAATAATGGGCTTAAAGCAAAAGTCTCCTTTCAATAAGGCCAAAGAAAGAAAGCTTGGACACAACAAACACACACATCCAGGAATATATAGCATAAAGTTAAAAATAAGCTCTTCAGAAATACTCTGTATTAAATAGACGATACTATATGCACAATAAGCAGAGAGGTGTATAGAAATAGTATGGTTAAATCAATTATTTAAATAAATGTTTCAAGAAACATAAAATATTTCTGCTGGAGGACCCCCCACTGTTACACACACACATGCACACAAGCACACACACACACACACACACACACACACACACACAGAGACCCAAACTGAGCCATTTACAGCCTTTGATCAGAGCACAGCACACACTCCAGAGAAAACAGGCTGGATGGGGAAAAGGAGCTCCAAATCAGCAGGAGGTATAAAATTACCAGTGACATATTTAAAGTAGACTTTCAGCCTAAACTAGTCATTTAAACTCATTCGGAGTAAGTTTGGTGTGAAATGGTTTATTGTAGAGACTCTACAATAATACAGTGGTGGTGAATGGAACCAGACGTCTCCATCACAAATATAGCGGAGTCATACAGTCATTTTATTCACTGTCTCCACATGTCTGAGTGGAGACTCTGACCTTCTTTATTTTGAGGGACTATTTTGTCTCACAATGACCTGCATGCATCCCTCCACCATGAATGGGTTTATCTTGAGGATCAAAAGGGTCTAAAGTGTAAGGTGTCCATTTATCACACATGAAGAGACCACATCTTCTTCTTCATCATCATCATCATCATCATCATCATCATTAACCCATTCACCACCTGAAGCAGTGGGCAGCCAGTGAGGCAGTGCCAGGGGAGCAGTGTGTGGGGACGGTACCTTGCTCAAGCGTACCTCAGTTGTGCCAGTGGCAGTCCTGGGATTCAAACCCACAGCCTTCTGATCACAGTGGCAACTCCTTAACCACTAGGCCACCAGTTGCTTTAAACAATGTCTCAGACGTCAGGCAACAGAGTCATGACCATTTCATTAATCAGACATTTCAAAAAAGTACAAATATTTGAACAGATACCCAAGTTTTTTACCACTAATCTATTTATTTCATGAACTGCAGATTTTTATTCTTGTTATATCCACATAATAATTATATTAATTCTTATACTGGGTAGCATTTATAGGCCAGAAGAATTCTTTTGCTATTAAGGTTCTCAAAAGATAAACAGGCTGTGAATTTATTTGTTAGCATAGAATTTTGAATGTTTTTTTGTAAATATTAAGTGAGTAAGACACAAATATGGAATATGACAATGTTGTTTGGGACTGTGACAACACCTTTACGCAACACTTCACTGAAAGGTAGAGTTAAACACATTATGGCTTGAAACAAACTTATTCATAAAAGCTTATTCCAACAAAGCATTAGTTGTCATAACACTCACTGAGATCAAATGACCTCAGAACAGACATTTATTTTGATGTTTCGTTAAATAAGCATTTAAAAGCTCATAAAGATGATTTATTGTTGAATCCAGACTGGAGCTTCTAAAGATCACCTGCTCTGCTGGACACATCTCAACTTTACCATCCAGGAGAAGAGTCGAGTACAGCCCCGACCTCTTCATAGCCTGAACTTGTAGCTCCATTTTTCCTTTTTGTTTACACTTTTTATCATCTCAAAGACAAGCTGCCTCTCACACTGTGTGATCTGTTACATTAAACTACATCTAAAGTGAAGAACGTTATCCTGTGAAGCCGCCATGTCCACCACGTTTAGCTCCAACAGCAATGAAAGGGGTATGTTTTATTTTAGCAGTATGGGTGACCACAAGTGTGTGTGCGTTTGTGTGTGTGTGTGTGTGGTACTTTGACACAAAGCAGGTGTATACACAGCTCTCCCAGAACGTTCACTCTTGAACAAAGCCGATGGCGCTCGGTTCCCAGGAGGGGTGTAACGCAGCGGAAAATCTATGCGCAGCCACTCTTTGTTGCAATTCAGCGCTAATCCATTTGAGCTCCAGGCTAATAAAAGTTACCGACTGGTTGTAGCGACTGGGAACCAGCAGGCAGGCCTGAATCGGCCTGGGACAACACCACCTCTGTCGCCATGGTTACTGAATGCAGTGCTGCTCCGACCTGGTGGGAAAAACGGGGTTTGCTTGGGTTTTTAGTCTGAGCCATCAAGAGAAACACGATCTGCAGAGTAAAGGCTGAAATTACTGATATTCATATATATATAAATATATATAATAAACTATGCGTCGCTTTTTTATTTCGAGAAAACATTTGAATTATTTCAAACAAATAACATATTTTAAGATCATTGGTTTTGAATAGACATATCAGGTCTTTCTTTATTGCACTCATATTCACTTTGTGTTGATGATGAAAAAAGAAATCTATCACTCAGTTCTGGACAAAATTTCATTGTTCAACAGGATAATGATCCCAAGTATTCTTCAAAATTGTGCCAAAATTATATTTAGTCCAAAGAAAAGCATAAAAATTAGAGAATGGTCGAGCTCCAGACCATCCAACAAATCAGACAGAACCATTTGCTGCTTAAAAAGGTGCTGGGAGGGTTTGGGCACAAGTTACTTCCAAAAATTGCCGGAACGAATGCTGTCAATCTATGCTGCTGTGATAAATGCAAGGACGGCTTATTTTGATGAAACTTGTGCATAAGTGTTTGCATCAATAAAATTGCACTTACAGTGTGCATTGTAACAGTTCAAACCCAGTCCGTTACACTACATTTATCATGGATAGTGATATATAAATAATATATTACACAAAAAAGTAACCATGAAATTGTTATTGTTTTCTTCGCCTGATGCCTGATCATTTGTTTTACCAAAGTTTTCATCAACATTACAAATAAACAGAAAATAGATGCAATACCTTTTTAAATCAGCAGAGTCTGTGATCAGATTCATAATCTTTCATCCAAAAAAGCAAAATCTTTCCAACTGAGACTTGAATCTCCCACTCAATCACAAGCTCTCAGGGCACAATAAAAAGGGGTGTGTGTTTCTGTATCCATCATTCGCTTGAGCACAGCTCTGAGAAAATTATGGGGAAATGTTCTTTCATTGTTTTATTGTTGAAGAGGGGGTGGTAGGGCCCTTTGCCTCAGGTACAGTTTTGCAATTTGCAGGTTTGTCGTGTTTCTATTTGAAATAAATTCATTTTCACTTTCTGACTCCTGCAAGTGTGTAATTCAAGCCATAAGCAATTTGATATTGGAAAGATTGGAAAAAATACTCCATCAAAGCAACTGTGAAAGGTTTATCTGCATGTGATGGGCATCTGTTGGACAGACCCTTAAAACAGGGCTTTAAAGGACAGCCCTTATTGTTGCTATGCAATCAAAATAGCTCCTTGTGAAGCTGTTTGTTCAGTACACCAAGGAGATCCATTTATAGCTCTGGAACGTGGAGATCACAAAAGGCCTCTACAGTAGAAGCACCCATCCCAAATTTCTATTTAAGTTTACTTTAAAGAGAAACGTCCATTAACAGCACCTCTTTAACAGCAGCGTAAATAGAGAGCCAAAAATAAACACAGGCTTTGTAATGGGTGGATTATTGCTGATACCTGATCTCTTACAGTGTTCCTGAACCCAGACCTCCATCCAGTGGATCAGCTCAAGCCATCCCTACTCAATATACTCAACATGTTTTATGTGTATACACAGAACCAGTGGACACATCTGGGAATTACAAAACTTGAGTAATGTTTACTACTAGTTTTTAAAGACTTCCTATTTAAAGATCTAACAAATAGAACTCTCTCTGTTCGGTATCCTGAGTGTTAACTCAACCTGTAGGGTGCTTTGGATAAAAGCATCTGCCAAATGAATGTAATGTACCACTTATCCGTTTATTTCATAAACTGCATATTTTCATTCTTGTTAATCATTGGGAACTATAAATGAAAATATGTCAGGACACAGTGTGAACAGCACGAAATACTTCCTCTGTATTTAACCCATTCACCAAGTGACACAGCAGGCAGCCAGGAACACAGCGTCCGGAGAGCAGTGTGTGGGGATGGTACCTTGCTCAGTGGTGCCACTAGTAGTCTTGTGAACCAAATCCCCATCTTCCTGATTGCAGGGCGAATGCCTGAACCACTAGGCTACCAGCCCCAAATATTTCCAGTAAATATTAAGTTGTTAAATGTAGAAAATCTCGGCGTAGAAAAATCTTTGCATGGTAGTGTATGTAGGAGGTGATTCGTTACAGAAGGGTTGGTTTTTAATAAGGTTTGGAAGGGGAGGCGATCCTAGTTAAGGATAAATGGTTCAGATAATGCATGGATGGATGGATACTGTTTAGATAATGGGAGAGATGAAATCACATCACATAAATCAAAATGATTCTGTGCGGACCAAAGAGAATCTTGTAGCACCTAAAACATTACAGGCCTTTCTCCAGCCAAATATGCAAAGATGGCAGATTTCATAAAAAAAAAAATATTAACAGTTTGTGATAGTAAAAATGTCTTCATATCGAAACAAAAGTGCCCTCTGATCCCTCACACCTTCAACTACAAAGTGTTCTCACTGAACATCCTGAGTGAAGTTCCAACAGAGTTTCAGGAACTTTCTCAGAGCCTGTTTCATGTGTTCCTCAGCCACACTCAGCAGGATGTGAGGAAAGATCCCACATTTGCTGTTGAATCTGGAACGAAAGCTTCCGAAAGTGACTTCTTCGCCTTCTTGCATCTCTTTTGCCTGGAGGAGCGAGTCACGAGAGACGAGGGAAACACATACTCTCTCCCTCTTTCCTGCACCAGAAAAACAGTCACAGCCCAACATATCTAGAACTGACTGAAATCTGGCTAAACTATGACACAATAGTTAGAAGGTTAGTGCATATGGGTACTTTCAAACCGAATACACATGAGAAATATAATATTACATAGAGACGCTTTATATATTTGATACATATGGGGCATAGTAAATATTAACTGTGCATAAAAATGTGCAGGAATCTCTGTAGAGGGTGTGTAATTCACAAGCTAGAATAACAAGAGTGCATGACCCAAATCTAGAACTAACCGAATCATGCTCACATTATGGTTCTACAGTCAGTGACGTATGTAGAACAAACTAAAACCTGCTCATAGTAAGTCTCTATGGTCAGTGGCATACCCAGAAGTGACAGCTCAATGATCAGTGACGTATCTAGAACATCCATTTTCCACACAGGATTTTCAAAATGTTAAAATTAAGCATTCCTGAGAATGTCCGACTTCTGCCAGAAAATAAAAGCCATAAAAAATGAAAAAAGCCCTGCTGCTGAGAGAATTTGTTTATGTTACCCCTCACTGTCAGTTTTTCTTTAAGATAAGGATTTATAAAGATCAATATTTTTACAGTGAAGTTTGAAGCACTTTATGTGTGCATGAGTGTGTTCTGTGAGAGAGATTCTCTCTGGTAGTAAACCCATCAGGCAGGGGTTATTGTGAGTGCAGGTGAGAGGCTGTATGGCAGCGCTTCATCTGCTGCTTTCATTCCTCCAGGCCAGAATCTTCTTTTTTAACGGTCACAGACAGCCACGTCCTCCTGCTACAGCTCACACATAAAATCAGAGTGAATCATACCCCCTACCTCCTGGCCTTAGAGAGTGTGTACGTGTGTGATTTCATAACCTTCAAGACAGAGGTGTAACTCAGTAAAACAGCCGACTTTATAAAGTTATATATATATACATATATATATACATATGGGGGTATGTATCTGCATACAGATACTTATATATTTAAATATAGGATATATTATTGCAAATCAGTACTTACATACATATTTGTGAATTAAAATGTGCAGAAATTTACATTTACATTTACATTTACGGCATTTAGCTGACGTGTTCTCTGGTGAGGGTATTTAACTTCTACACACTTAAAAATCAACAGGTAATTTGACCAGAAGTGCCAAAATATTTGCTTACGACTGTAGTTGCAATAAATATATGCGACATACGTCCTGACAAGGTATAAAAACAAATGTGTGTGTGTGTGTGTGTTCCTGCATGTGTGTGTCCAGCTTTGACCCCCCCCGCTCATTTGATTTAGCAGGTAATAGCTTTCGCATGCGTTACATTTTTTTGCTCATGTTAGGATCCTTTTGTGGCCGTGAGTTAATTTATGCCCGAGTTAAGCCCCGAGTTCATGTTCAAGCACAGGTCTCGGAGGCTGAGCAACATTTGATCACTCTAACATGCTACGAATGCTTTTAAAAAAGCCTCTTCCCGAGCTCCGTGTTCACCCTGGAGACAGACGCTGGCGTTATTCTGTTCTTTTGTGCACGTTCACGTTTTTTTCAGCCGGTCTTGTTCCGCTGCTATCCCTCATAGACTCGTAGATTTCAAGCCGCTTCGCTTTTTTCTCGGCTGCATTCGGACTCGGAGGAAAACAAGGTCAATCGAAAAAGTGCCAGGTCGGGAGATCTGACCTTTAGCCCTTTAATATGACCTCAAATAATTCTTCGGGAGCCTCTAAGATCTGCTCTGATTGGACACTTTCCAGTTGAAAACAGGTTTATAGGCCTCAGTTGCTGCCTGTTAATCGGCAAGCAGTTGAAAATGTCACCAAAGGTGGTTCAGAAAGAGCCAAAAGAGAACATCGTTCACCGCTGTTTGCCGTTTGACGCTAATTCATGATCGACTATGATATCACAGTTTAAGGCATGTCAGCATAGTGCAATCTAAGCGAAATGCCAGAGCATCAAATGGGGCAATTCTTCACAGGATCTGAAAGGTTTTCAGGAGCAAATGAGCACCAGGTGCCTCCGGCATTACAAAATCCTCACCTGTCCATCTGAGGGGGGCCTAAGGATCAGGCATGTGCAGACTCACATTTACCATATATACATATATATATATATGTGTGTGTATGTGTGTGTGTGTGTGTGTGTGTGTGTGTGTGTGTGTGTGTGTCTGTGTATAAATATATACGCATTACAGTGCACACACACATGCACTAAAGTAAGTTCCCAGATGTGCTTCGCTGTGGCCAGTGTGTAAAATTTATGACCTTTGGGGAACCTGAACCTGATGAAATGCCACAACAGGTGCACAGCTGGCGCAGGTTTTTGGACTCACCCGAGTGACCTGAGCACAGCTACAGCACCTGAGCTGACAAAAAAAGGCCAAAAAGCACATTTAC
>JBBPDB010028170.1:0-11992 GCA_037974465.1 Brachypetersius altus | reverse complement strand
TCAACTATTTAACCAAGATACTGCAGTCAGAGCATCTATACAACATCTGTCAAATAATAATTAGCCAACACCTAACCCAACAATACATAAGCCCTAGAGAAGTGGGAAGTCAAGGGAAAGGATTTTTTTTTTTTTAAGAAATAAGTAAGCATTAGGAAAGAGACATAGTTAGTCACCAAAGTGCTCCTTGAAAAGGTGGGTCTTCAGGCGATGCTTGAAGACCGTGAAGGACTCTGCCCATCGGACCAGAAGAGGGAGTTCATTCACCACTGGGGAGCCAGGACTGAGAATTTCACAAGGTATTGTACTTGTGAAAATTCAGCCTCCACTTGCTAACATTTAAAAAATCATTCCTCCACTCAAAGGGAATCATAAAACTTCATTTTTGCAAGTAAGAATGCTGGCTTTCCTGTCATTTTTTTAAAATATTCAAAAGATGTTAATGTGCAATTTTTAATATCAACACACTTTGCATTGTAAGACAAAACATCCAACCACAAAACATCAGAATGCAGCGTAACGTCGGGTCTCCAAAATTCTCCCAAAACATTCCACTTTTCTGAGTTTTGGAACAAACATGTGGATGAACTTCTGCCAGGCGTTAGAACTGCTGAGACCCTCACTGCCTTCAAACTGGCAAAAAAAGACCCAGATCTTCACTGAGCACTTAGTATAGCAACAATATGCTCATGTCATAAATCAACGTAACTAAAATAACTTCACAAGTAACTTAAAAAACTGCTGTATGATCTGATAGGGCATGGTGGACCAACTCCATCTCTGGGAGAATCTTAGTCTACAGCTCTTATTTTGAGTCTAAGTTTTGTGAGCAACATTTTTTCTTGTTTCTCATGTGTGTCACTCTGGATTAAAGCGTCTGCCAAATGCTGTAAATGTAAGTATTAAAGACACACTTATGTACTGGTTACTAGCCATACATGTCCCATAGACATCAACACAGACTGCAAAAGAACACTGAGTTGCATAAATCTTACATTTTATTGATTTGTGATTCAAACCATTAATATTTTGTGAATGGGAGATATGTGTGGGGGTACCGAGAGGGGGATTTAAAAGATGACATTATTGGTTAATATGTCCCGGACCATGGTGCACGGTGCTATAATCAAAAATCAGAAATCATCAGTCAAGCAAAAGAACAAACAGCAGCGAAACATGACCAGAGAAACATAACCAGTTCCTCCTGTAGCAACTCTTTCATGAACAAACCTGTATTGTAATATGTATTATAATAATCTTGGCTAGTAAGTGTGATTACTGCTAAAAACTAGTTTATTAGTGGCATGATGAGCAGTTTGAAGAAAACTCCATATCATTGTAGCATCAAACAGACAGTGATGCAGTAGAAAATGTGAAAAAATCCTAAAAAAAGCCGAAGTTACTTTCATTAATGGGCATTGTGCTCTGAATTTAATCACATTTTCAAACTGTTTGAGTGTTTATCCAATTCATATTTCAATTTCTTCAGTTTCATAACCAGCACAGCAAAAATGTGTGATTTGGTTTATGGGAATTATGAAAACGTATTAATACTACAATCAATGTGTGAATGATGAAAAATATTCTTAATATTAATAAAATATATCTTAAAACCTATTTAAAACCTATTTAAAAAACGTGAAGTCTTATATTTTCACTAAAAACAGGGCTCAAGAGGACTCTCTGTTTGCCTCTTTTGGGCTATTTTGGGCTCTGCCATTACAACCTGTTCTGGTCTTGTATTTCACCTAGACTTCTAACATGGCTCTGTCAGCCTGTCCTGTTTATTGTGGTGCGTTCATAATGTTCTGTTGCCAGCCTTTATAATCCCTCTGAGGGCCATGTGTGTAATAGCATGGGTATACAGTGTGTCTCACGCTGAAAGATTTCTATTGTTTTGAGAAACAGAATGATATTTTATGTAAGTGGTTTTAACGCTTTACCCCCAAGGTCGACAATGTCCACATATGGAAACAGTTGCAAACACATCACATAATATTTTCTTTTCATGAGGTCACAAAAACCAACACCTTCAGCCCAGCCATTCACACTGAAGTGTACCCTGTACACAGACGTTCTCTTATCACTTCATAGGGACTGTATGTACTGTGGACTGAGTACATTTTCTCATCTTTATCATGTTCACATTCTGTGTCACACTTTCCGAGAGAGATGGGAAAAATAACTTTTCATTTACTGTATATAGGCCCTTTAAAATCACAGCACCTCAGAGACCATGTGGTTTAAGCTTGTGCCAGATTTACGTGTCATTTCTTCAGTTTTATTTTAAATAAGTCCTGTTCTTCGTGGCCTGCTAAGATGGTTGAACTCTTGAGTGCAAAGCAATGCATAGAATTTACTGAGTGCATCATTTCCACATTGGTAAAACGGATCAAACCAACATTAATTCACTTTGCTTATGAACATAGTTTACTCGTGTGCATGCTTGAATCTAGCAAATGTAATGCATTACCCGTTTCCCTGTCCTCTGTATACTCAGTTGTGTGCATCAAAGGTCTGGTCTATGGTGAGTTAACATTAAACTCTCATTAGAGTTGCGCAGCTCCCACCACCCACAGTCAGTCACGGGTTGGTCCTCCCCTTCCCCCTCTCTGATCCTGCCTGGGAGCTGCACTGTGTTCGCCTCGGGCTGCTGGAGCTCCGGCACAGGCACAGTGAGGAGCTGGGGCGGGGACAGGGCACTTCATGTCGAGCACAGATGCCATCTTCATGTTAAGGTGAGGAGAATAAGCCTGATCAGACCTTGCAGACAGAAGGTGCATGACCTGAGATGATGGAGTTTGTGGGCGCAAGGTAGGACAGGACCAGCCCTAAGGTGACTGGTGCTGTGTGTGTGTGTGTATGTGTGTGTGAATGGTATGAAATGAGCTTCATTAAGATCGCGATCAGCTCGCCTGTAGTAAGTACAGGTGCTCCTGTCCTGTTCCCATGGAGACCAGTGCGCCAGAAGACAAAGTGAAAGAAACGCAAAGGAACACGCTGCTCACATCTGGTGAGTCCCGGAGCCTGGACCAGCCAGCCGGATGGCGAGAGACTTTGGAATTATAATCCAGCAGAAGCAGATTAGCCGCCCTGGAACAGAAGAGCCCACGCAGAGCTGTTGTTCTCCTCGTTCCCCCTTCACTGTTATATGGAATGGTGAATTCGAGAAGAGGGGACCTAGCCAGCGGCGGACCCTGGACACTGGGAGTGAGGACGAACACATTTTCAAATTTTCTTTACATTTTAATGTATATTACAAGGTCCAGTAAGTAGAGTTTTTGCAGTTACAGTTATTTTGATGACAGAAATACACTATAAATATAGTGTGTGGACAGATAAATGTACACTATATGGACTTAATAAGCATTGAGACTTAATTATTGAATTTAATTAGGGAATACTTACAAATTTGTTTAATCAAAATAATCACCCCTTGCCTTCACAGCAGCACAGCGTCTCCTCCAGCAATTTTTGGAATTGACTTGTGCCCAAACACACCCTTCAATCATTTCAAACTTGTCAGTTCAGCTCATCCCTTGCCTGCTTAATGGGAGAAAGATGTGATGACTGGAAAGACCAAGCTTTTTTTATTTGGATATTGTTTTGACACAGTTTTGAAATAGTCTTGGGATCATTATCCTATTTAAGAATCTGTTATGTTGAATAATTGTTGATACTTGTTGATCATTTTCTTTCTTCATGATCCAACACAAAGTGAAATAAATAAAACTGTAATATGAAATAAAATGTAAAGAACAGTGAGGGTGGGTCTCAGATTTATTTATGCCAGAACAGCCTTCACTCTCTTATTGAACACGACTACAGAGATCCATTCCTGTTGTACTCTGATTTGTCTGATGTTAAGGCTTTGTGTAGGTTCTACAATAAGCTTTCTTTATGGTTTTTGTCCACAGGGATGTTCTCATGCTGAAACAGAAGAGGTTCCACATAATTGTCATTGCATACTGTAGCCTAAAGATTTGTTCTGTGTTGGAACTAAGGACCTCAAACCATAAAAAACAGAATTCGTCCTAAAACAAACTTTATATCACTCCACGTTAGATTATGCTCCACTAAGAAAAAAAAACCTCTATATAGTTTCCATAGGCTGTTTGGAACTTGGTAGTGAAGTTAAGGAGAAAGAAGACAGTTGTTCTAGACAGTTCCACTTCACAATAACAGCACCAAAGTGGGGCAGCTCAATCATGGCAGAAATATCACAGGCTGGTTGGAGGAGCCCTCGTTAAAGTCACTGATCTTTTCAATACAACCATTTCATGGTAAATTCATGGCTTGATTTTGCTTGATTTTATGCACCTATGGTTGTTGAAATAACTGAACCCATTAATTAGACGGGGCTTTCCATTCAGCATGTCCGTTCTCTTCTTCCACTCTTACCCATGCAGGCAGCCGCTGGAACAGAAGCCCCTCAGGTAGGTAGAATGACTGAGGGTGTGGAATCTCCACAGAGCCAGAGGGCCACTCTAAACAATGACCTCAGTAGCCATCAGGGGAGAACCAGCCCTGATTCTAGCGATGGTCTGGACACGGGGCCAGGGCAGAGCCAGAGAGGCAGCTGGGAACCTGAGGAACAAGATGACCAGGAGGAAGAGCCAGATAGTCTGCTTCAGGAGATGCAGTACCCCGTTGGAGGCACAGCGGAGAGATGCAGTGGACATTTAGCTCCAGAAGGAGGCTGGGGCTGGGTGGTGCTGGCAGCCACTGTGCTGGTCCTGGCACTGACACTGGCCTTCCCCTCCTGCATTGGCATTTTCTACACAGATCTGCAGAAGGAGTTCCAGGCGAGCAACACTGAGACGTCCTGGGTGCCGGCCATCATGACAGCGGTCCTACATGCAGGCGGTAAGAAGGGCACTAGGGTGTAAATGTGCTAACTGGCATCTATGTCAATTCATCTGCATAGAATTTGAGAGCATAATAATGTGCAGATTGGTAATCTCCTTGTGAAACAGCTCTACTAAGCCTGGGATAACTGTTCATCCGATGTGTTTGAGGGGAAATCACTGTCCCGGTGGTCCTCAGAAGACACTCTTAAGGACACCATAATTCCACACACCTAGAATCAAATCTAACAAACAGTATGAAGTTAAGTAATCCAATCAGTTCAATAATTCTGTTTAAAAATGACTCCTAGAAACGATCCTAGAAAGGAATATAATTGAATTCAATCATGAGATCAGGGATATACACCTGTAGTGCTCATACAGAGTCCATCCAGCAACGACTGGATTCTCTTACCAAGCCGAATGGTTTGTCTTTATTTTTTTTTTCAGCTATAAAACACACCACTGTTTGTTGTACTTCACTGCACGGTGTGAAGAAAGAAATAATCAGATTGGGTTCTGCATTGACAGTGACAGCTTTCTCACAGAGAACATCACTTCAGCGGAATCGTAGAAAGCTATATCCACTTTCTGAGGGGTGAGAGAACACAGGCAGGCTCTTTTTCTGCCCTTTGGGAGAGCGTGGAGTTTATTCTGACAACAGGGAACGGGGCAGGGGGGTGTTTTAACTGTCTTCGAGGCCTGTTGTTCCACAGAATGTGTGTTTATCTTTCCACTTTATCTCAGCACTATCTCTGCTGCAAGAGTACAAAGCCGAAAGCAAAACAAAGGCGATCCTCCAGACTCTTTTCTGCACTGTACTGCATCCTCCAAATCTTTGTTTTGAACAGGGGTCATGTTCACTTGATCTGGAAACCATGACCAGTTTAGAAGATCAAGAGAAGGGCTGCATGATTAGCATGCAATTCCATTGATATTGATGCTTCCGAACATCCACAGAAGCTTATCTAGAACATATGAGATCTGGATACTCAACAATAAAAGCAAATTTGTTAGGGGCTATGCAGACTCATCAATATCCTAATAATTAACAAACCATTTGTTGTACAGATGTAATTATTAGCTGTTTTGCACAGTTATAGGTATGTTTACGTTTACGTTTGCGGGATTTAGCAGACGCTCTAATCCAGAGTGATGTGCTTAAAGTAGTCCACAATTGTTCTTAAACCTGTAAAGCTATACTTAAATCAACAACAGCTATTTAACCAAGGTTATATATATATATATATCTTATCCAGAGTGGATATATATATATATATATATGTATATATAATTAAATATACTTACCTATATAGTATGCTTTTCTTGATTGTAAATATGCAGAATATAAGAATGAACCATTTCTAAAAGTGCTGTAGCAGAGTTACTAAATAAATGATGTGCAGACGCAGTGCAGTCTCTGCTTGTGAAGAGTAAAAGGGATCACTAAGGCGAGAGCACACTGCAATGACATAATCTCTCCTAAATCAAAAGGAATAATTGGAGATAGGTTTTCCCACATCAAATAGCCTTTGTAATTTTGACAGAGCTGTTCATTAGCCTGATTGTTCACACTCTGCTTTGATTTGAGGGATAAGGATTTTCTTTTTTTTTTATTTTAATCTGGTGAGTATGAACCTTTTGTAGTCACGGCAGAGGATTTTGCATCAATTGTGTGCAGCATCCAGCATTTAAATCTTTCATTGCAATAGTGATTGTCTTTTTGTGGGGCTAATCTCCATATGTATGGCAATGCTAAAACAGACAATCTGTAATTCAGATACTCCCATTGTCATCTGTCAGTGTTTGGGCATTTGGCTCGCCTGCATCTTTTTGTCAGTGTTTTTTTAATAGCAGTGTTTCTCTCCAGGTCCAGTCTGCAGCATCCTCGTGGAGTGCTATGGTTGCCGTGCAACAATAATTGTGGGTGGGATCCTGAGCGGATTGGGAATGGTGGCCAGCTCTTTTGCTCAGACTATGGTGGGCCTGTACATCGGTGCTGGAATCATCACAGGTCGGTCTGGCTCACTGAACACAAGTGCTGGGTTATATAGTCAAAAATCTTAATTAATTATCTTCATGCATATCACCACTCTTTTACCAAAGTAGCAGTTAATGTTGTGGCTAATATCAGGAACAAAATTGGATAATCATTTCATCACCAATGTGTATCACCAATATCTAAAAAATTGATTTTGATTGTTTTATCGGCCAGGTGTACTGTACACAATACAATTTTTAACAGTGCCTACTCATGGTCACTCTTAGCTTTCCCCTCCCACTCCCCAGGGCTGGGATTTTGCTTGTGCTTCCAGCCGTCTGTCACCATGGTGGGCCACTACTTCGTACGCCGCCGCGCCTTTGCCAATGCCCTTTCCTCAACAGGCACAGCACTGGGTATAAGCACTCTTCCCCTGCTAGCCAACTTTCTGCTAGGCCTCTTCGGCTGGCGGGGCAGCTTCCTGGTGCTGGGCGGGGTCCTGCTGAACTGCTGCGTGTGCGGGGCTGTTATGAGACCCTTAGGAGCAAAACCAAAGACAAAGAGAACATGTGTCCAGCCACCAACCCAAACCAACAGTCTGTACAGCCAGAGGTTGGGACTAAAAGCTCGTCTGCAAAGTAGCATTTCTGCCCTCATGCCTTTCCTCTGCAAGCACATGGCCTTGGACTTGATGCGCACCCATATCCGCTTCCGTGTTTATGCCTTGGGTGTGTCATGGATGATGCTGGGCTTTGTCGTCCCACTGATCTACCTGGTGCCCTATGCCACTGCTCATGGGATGGAGCAGGACCGCGCAGCCCTGCTGATGGCCATCCTCGGGGTAGTGAACATCTCAGTCAGGCCGGCAGCAGCCCTGATCTTTGGACTGCCACGCTTCCGGGGCAGCCGTCATTTTGTCTACCTTTTCTCCTGCGCCCTCCTGTTCAACGGCCTGAGCAACTGTGTGTGCGGTGCAGCCCCAAGCTTCCGTGTGCTGCTGGTCTACGTGATGACGTTCGGTGCCTCTATGAGCGTTGTGGGCTCGCTGCTCTTCACTGTGATGATGGAGATGGTGGAGATTAGCCGTTTCCCCTCTGCTCTGGGCCTCATTAGCGTCATGGAGAGCGTCACACTGTTGCTAGGCCCACCACTAGCAGGTAAAGCACACCTACTGTGTCTATGTGAGTGGGCATCAGAATGTACTGTTAAAGTGATGATTTTTTTCCTTATGTAGAAAGTTATTGAGTAATCATAAATGGACACACCCTTATTACTTGTTTACTTGTAATATGCAGAGTTTATTTACACTCACCTCTTTTACCAAAATGTCACGTTCTGCAAAAACTGCTAAAACAGAGACAAAAAAGGACTGAACAGCTCAACATTTTGAAGATAACAGATTACAGTACACAATACCAGAAAGTCGATTTGAGATTACGTGATCCAAGTCAGTTTGATGCAAGTGCATGCAGTTTACGCAGTGCCTATTGATGACTATAAGCTAAATACTTTTGTCAGCTTAATCATCGAAAATGTTAGAAACTACATAACTGTGCATCAAACATATCATAACTTACTGACAACATTTGGGATGACAATTCCGCAAACCTGATTTTTGACTGAATCAAATGAAAAGGCATCAGAACACACTTCTGCACCATTTCATATATGGGGGAAAAAGTACATTTTATATTTTATGTTTTATATTTTCCAATATGAACAAAACATATAATTTTACTGGCATTCAACTATAACTTCACATCCATACATTTACAAAAATCGAAAAAGTGCATGAAGTTTGCTTGAATTTGTGGGCAGGGGGGGTCAAGCACAGTTGCGGAAGACGTCACAAGGAGAAGGAATGTTTTGGTGTGTTTGTGTGTGTGTGTGTGTGTGTGTGTGTGTGTGTGTGTGTGTGTGTGTGTGTGTGTAGGCATTGAGAGTTATGCACTGTGTGACCGGGGCTTGGCACAGTCTTGATTCCACCTCAGGTTTATAGATGGCTAATACACCAAAGACACAGCATGATCCTCTCAGGTTACCACTGTCATGGCAACTCAAATGTCATTGCGATGGGAAGCCCATAAATTGGTGGCCTGGCGCTGATCTCACTGCTTATCTCCCTAATCATGTTTAGTGTAGTTTTTAGAGCACTCAAAGGTTTATTATCATGCTGAATCACATTTGGGTGGTGTCTTGCAGGGGTGCTGGTGGACTGCACTGGCCATTACAGCTATGTGTTCTTCGCCTGCAGTGTGTCTGTTTCCACTGCTGCTCTCTTCATCATGGTGGCCTTCTACTGGTTGGACAGAAAGAGCTACATGGAAGAGAAGAAGCCCTTCTCACCTGAAGTTAATGACGTCCTAAAGCCCAGCATCAATCTGAATATTGATGGTGGAAGCTGCCAAGTGCCTTTACAGAGAATCACCGGCCAAAGCACTGATAATGTCACTGATGTTTGAAGATAAAGGTGCCTTTATTGCCACTGTACACAAGATACAGTGAAACTGCAGATCAGAAGCGGTGGTTTCAGTGGTGAAAGATACAGTTTAGAGCCAGAGTGTCTAATTTCTGATGTCCAGCACTGTTGGTGGTTTCTCTGCTCATACACATCTAAACATAACTGAAAACTGATTACTGTCTCATGCCTAATAGCATATCAGAATCAGAATCAGAGAGCTTTATTTATTCAATTGTTCACATCATGACTGCACACTCACACAAGACAGAACGATACAGAATAAAATACCTGAATATATAATAGAAATATACTCAAACTAGAAATATATTAAGAAAAGAAATATAGTACAACTTAGCCATAATAAAAAGTATACCAAGAGGAGAATATAGTTTAAGTTTAAATATTTATTTATTTGATTCTATTGAGTAGAAAAAAATCTTTGCTTTGTTTTGTATACTACTACTTTTCTGATTTTCAGGGGTGTTTACATCATCAAAAAAATCCCTTTCGTTTTATTTCTAGCTTGGCTATTGTCATGACCACCGAGTTAAAGATGGCGCCAGCAGCCGTTCAGCATTGTTATTGAGTATTTTGTTGTGTTTCTAGCATGGCCAGCCACATAAACTTTATGACTCAAATTCTGTTCTGCCAGAGAAAATTCTTTCTGGGGGTACATGCACCGCTGAATCTCTCCAGGTTACCTCCGTGGTTGGATCAGGTATGTTTGAGCACTGAAATCACAAAAATGTCCTGGACTAAGGCCCTCTAGGACAATGGTTCTCAACCTTTGCAACATTAGGGCCCACCTATCTATCACAGCATGTTGCCAAGGCCCACTTGGCCAAAATAGATGATATTAAATAATCAATTGTGGACCAATGGCCTGTCAAAAGCCTTTACGGCACACTGGTGGTCCAGGGCCCAGTGGTTGAGAAACCAGGCTCTAGGACACATCTTGTTTCTACTACATATTTCTACTACACGACTGCTGGTAAAGGTCACATGAGTACATTAACACTATTCCTCTTCTCTCGTTATTATCTTTTTATGGTCAGTTAAAAGTCTTGAAACCAGTCAAATTAGTGTGGGACCAGTGCATGTTCCATTAAAAAATGGTCCATTCTTGCAGTAGACCATGTTACAAAGTTTCACCAAACAACACAGAAAAGAATGAATTTTGCTTATTTATTTTAAACAACAGTGTTTTTGAAAAATGAGCTTTACAACATAATGGCATTTAGCTATTGCTTTTCACTTGGGGAAGTAATTTCCCCTAGAAACTTGTTAGTCTTTCCACCTCAGCACAGATGTGTAAATCTTTTCTGTTCCACACTGGACCAATAAGGTGAATTCTGGGCATAGTTAGGATTCAGTTATAATAGAATACTGTGAAAACCGTATGCTAGTGCAATATAGAAAATATATGTTTGATCTAGATTTAGATTTTTAAAAAGCCTTGAATGATTTAATATACTACTTGTGCAGATAAATCATTTATACACATTTATACAAGTTTAACATCATATTCAAATAAATAGATTTGTGTCTGGCATGAATATCTGTGTTTTATCTTATTTACTGTTACAGATGTCTCTGATACCACCTCACAATGTACAGCTACCTTGTATCTAGACTAATTGTTCATTTTAACAACTCTATGCTATGGACAACAAAAGCCTTAACTACTTCATCATAGAACAACCAAGCATAATGTATTAAAGAGGACATATTATGCAAAACGTTTGGATTGCTCCCTTATAGTGATAGTAAGGGAAATTTGCATAGAACCGCCCCTCATTTGTCGAGCCCCCACCCACTAGATTAGATGCGCCATTTTTGTCTGCTGGTTTTACGAGCACGCATTTTCAATCTACCCTATTAACATAAATGAAACAGAATGGGGAAAAAAACATTTCTCTGCCTGAGAGATAATTCAGTAAGATAATTAATCTAAATGTCAGCCGAGAATTTCACGTCTTTTAACTAGGGAGTGTAATGATCTATGCAGGAACAATTTATTTTTAAATGTATTATTGGTGGATCACTGAACTCAAGAACGTATAGAAATAACGGTAGGTGTTTGTCTATAATGCGGTAAATGAATTCAGAACACTCACTCCGTGGTGTGAATGCATTGTTCTCGTTTCTATATAATAAGCCCTTAGGTTGTTTATGGAACAACAGTCTAAGAACTTCACCTCTAGATCAGTATGAGCTTAGTACTGATTTATGAACCACGTGACGTATTTCTCACATCTGTTCAGTCTCTCGTGTAACCCCAACATGTGCCACTTGTCAAAACAATTTGGAACACTTAAAAAAAGACTTTAATTAAGCAGCATATTTCGCTTAAGGGTGCTGTAACAGCTAGGCTTAGGTGTTGATAAGCGCCAGACATCACAACAAAAGGCCACAATGCGGTGTAAGGCATTAGTCCCAAAGAAATACTAAAATTATCTGTGCAAATTTCTAGTGTTATATTAAACTGAACAAAAAAAAAAAATCACACGGCTGGTGTCCTGGGATCAGAAGGTCCTGGGTTTGAATCCCTGAACTGCCAGGGGCCTTACGAAAATTCACTATGATTTCCTATGGTTTTTATGCAGTAAGTTTTACTATGGTACCCCATGGTACTTTGGTACTACCCATAGTTTTACTGTGGTTTATCCATAGCACTTCATGGTAGTTGTGGTTCTACCATAG
>JBBPDB010028126.1:0-11994 GCA_037974465.1 Brachypetersius altus | reverse complement strand
CTAGCCAGGCCTGACAAATCCAGGCTAATAGCTACGGTGTCCTTGATTGAGAATTTTAATTCCAAATCAGTTGTATTCCTGATATTTCTTTCTAGATTAGATTCTCATTTTTGTCTTCATGCGGTTCTTCACATTGTTTGCCTTGAATCCCAGGACTGCTAGTGGCATCTCTCTTACCCTTGAGCAAGGATTTGTTTTCTTTGAATGAAAAACTACTTGAGCCACTTGGAGCATATTTGATATTGGCTAATGAAGAGACTAATCACCCTTTCAAGCCCAGATAACAAACTGGGACTGAAACGATGCTGATTTGATGCTGAGAAAAAGCAGTGAATTAACACTGATCTCCCCTGGTGAATGTATTGATGATATTTGTTGTATTGGCCACTGATTCAATGTTGAAAGTGTTAACTCTATGACTTAAGCATTGATTGAACACTGAAAACATCAAATTCAAATTCAAAAATGTCACATCTTAGGTATGTTTTCAGGCATTTGAGGGGCAGCAATTTACAGAGTGAATGTGATCTGAAGACCACTTGACAGCAATACGTTAAACGGCCAGCACCCAGCTGTGTTTAAATTCAAATGGAAGAAAGTGTGTGTGCTTTGGTAATAAGAGCAGAATTCCTTCAATCTCAACACAAAGCTTGCACTAATCCCATGAACTAATCCAGTGAGTTATGTAATATTATGGTACTTATGTAAAACTTATGTGAACTAAATATTTATTGTAACCACTTATTCACACACACTCTACTGTATTGGGCCTAATAACATTTGCCAGCTTAGAGAGAATTGCATTGCAGGTACTTTAACAGCATTAGATTATTAGGCAAACTCAAATCAGAACGACTAACGGATTAGTTTGAAGTTGGTATTGGCTGTTGGGCAGCATGTGTGTCACCACAAGAACCCAGTAGTCTCACACTGATATCATGATTGAGACGCCTCTCCTTCTGGATCTTATATCTGTAGAAACCTGATTTCCCAGACTGACCATTGTTTCAGGGAGCTGTGGAAGCATGTGGGCTAAAAGCATTGAAGTACAGAAAGGCTTTTTCTTATGCATTATTATGATAATTGTTTCAGTTTTCATAACACAAATGTACTTTTATTAACTCTGTAGCAATGAAGTGGATGTATCTAAGCACTGTTCTCACTCAAGCCGCTTTTCTCCATCTGTTTCGCCACACTTTAAGGGTTTAAAGCATTAAACTGAGTGAAATTAAAGTGTTCTGGGAGCAGTTTTGGGGGCATATTTAGGGTTATATAAAAATAGGCATTTAGTTTTACCAAAACACAACGCGGTTTTTCATTATACGTGGGTGCTCTTGGAACGTAACCCTGTGTAAAGAAAGGGATTATTGTAAATGCATATAAAAATAAATCAAGCATCAACCATGAATCACATTTTATGACAATAAAATACTTTCAATGAACAACTAGGAAAATAGCCTGTTACGGCTGTGGGCCGTGTGAGGCCATTATTTTGTTTGTTTGTTTCATGTCTTGTGCTGTTTTGTTTTTCATGGGTCTTGGTTGGGTTTTTGGGGACTCTTATTTTGTATGGTGTTGTAGTCCTTTGTAGTTTTTGTCCTTGTGCCTTGTCACGTGTTCTCTTTGTTTCAGCTGTGTCTTGTTTGTCCCTCGTTTAGTCCAGTTTATAGTCAGTGTGTTTTCAGTTCTCCTCATGTCTCCATCGCCTCATGTACACCTCATGTTCCCTGCCTGTTTCCAGTGTGTGAGTTTGTATCTGCTGTAATCTGAAAGGCCATCGAGTCTGTTTTTGTTTGTTTTCATTTTTGTTTAATAAAAGCCTCACAATGGAGTCCTGCCTGACAGCCTGCTCCTTACCCAGAGGTAAATCAGAGTGTGGGCCCAGAAGCCCCCCACTCTGACATAGCCCGCCTTATTTTTCACTCTGGACAAAACCATACATACCAGGTTCAGGGACAAATGTTCCATTTTTATTTGAAAACATTGGGATTAAATTACAATGTGTTTCTTGTCTTTTTTTCATTCGATAGCGATTCTGATCATTCCTTGTTCATGGTCTACTTCTCACTGTTTGCTTTCCTCGACACAGTTTTACATGTATTGGCATATTTCTGACGGTCGTTCCTGTGTAGTTGAACAAAAAAAAAGAGCCATTATTAACTCCATATAGGGCAAGCAACAAACTATTTATTCGTGCAACTCCTGTAGGCCATCCATAGTACTACAGTTGGACTAGTGAGGAATCCCCCAAATCAATGTTATTTAAAAAAAGAAATAAATAAATAAAAAATGCAAGTACCTGCTCATTTTAACCTTGCTTCTGCATCCCAGTCCTCCCTCCCAATGGCTTGTGTTGGTTCCTCTGGTCATCATTCCGCCACACGTCACACAAGGCTTGCCATTGCTGTATGGCTATAGGATCACATGGTACATTCATACAGTCATAGTAAGTGCAATCTGAAAGAAAGTGCATCAGCACACCAACCAAGCTCACCTGCTCCTTGGCACAATAACCACAGATCATTCTGGTAGCCAACTCCATGAGGTGATCCTGGTCCATGTCATGGCACGCATCACATGGGTAAGCCCGGCCACAACAAGGAAACCTGTCAACAGGAAGCATGTAACATCTGACCCAAAAAGAAGCCAAAAGGAATACCCTGTCTTTCAGGCAAAATGTGGAGATTTTCAAGACTTACTCGGAAAAGGTTTATTACAAACATCTTGGCACTACACAGATTAAAAGTACCTGCTATCGACTTTTTAAACATACAAAAAAGAACACTATCAGGAAATATCGCAGTATAACTGCCAGAATAATGTCTCGCAATAAAAATCCTTTGACAACATTTCAAAATATTAGGACTGCCTGTTTCATTCCAGTCAGTTCAGGACTCAAGTGATGCTAAAGTGACATTATTCTGGATTTTTTTTGCCAAATTCCTTTAGAGATTATGCTGATATGAACAGAACTGGTTCATTTAAGCATCCCACCATACAATATTGCAAAACACACTACAAGAAAACATAACACTTCTACATCCTGGTTCACACAGTGGGCCAAAATCACTGAACGAAGATGAAAACCCACTAAAGAACGTGATCAATTCTTTTGGAGGGTTTATTTCGGTTACCTTAGCCAGCGATGACTTTGCCTGTAGTGCCTGCAGGCACCTTTCTCAGGAAGGGGTTTTCCCTGCTGAACCGCTGGGTCTCGCACATTTCGACGGCTATGTAGAGCAGATTCTTGCCCTGGAAAAGACAGCACAAGATAGCACAAGCTAAAAAAATCCTGTGTATATGTAATTTCCAACCTTAAAGGAGTTCTTATCATCCTCTTGCTCATTTCAGATGAATGAGTGACAGAAAGCTAAAGCCACAAAACCAGCATTTCTTGTAACTTTACATAGAAAAGACTGTGGTATAGAATATGCGTTCGATGACAGAAGACAAAAGGGGTGCAGGTGGTCACAAAAATAGGGTCAAAATAATAACACAGTACCTACTCAGACTAGCACTATAGTATATGTTACTAAAGAAGATACGGGTTTAGTCTCAAATATAGGGATTACGGCTAATCCTAGATTTAGGACTGGGCTTATTACCGGACACATCAGGTTTGGCTCAAGGTTCTCAAGTCTAATTTACATTTATCCAAAGCAACTTCTAATCCCAAATTACAGGGAGGGAGGGGTAATTAGGGGTAATTAGGGGACAGTCTTCCTGGAGCAACTTGGGGTTTAGGGTCTTGCTCAGGAACAAATCCTTTAACGGCAATTAATCTCCTACGGACATTGTCTGAAGATGCAAATGGCTCTAAACGAAGCAGAGACTTCTAATGAAATAAGTACATTACAGTGGACAACACCGGAATAAATGCAAGAGGTCAACGTCTGTCTGAAGCTAGAGCACCCTCTTCTGGTGTTCAGGAGAAATGAAACAATTGGAAGGGATTTTTAGAACTGGTTTCGATTTAAAGACTGCAAACGAACCTGTGTTACTTCTAGTCTTCGGGTGGATGTATTGAAACCGTGTGGCCTCCACAAAGATGCTGATTTTGCAGTGACAGTGCTGGCAGTTTTTTTCCTTCTCCTGCCCATAAGACACACTCTAATGCAAGAGACAGAAAATGAAAGATCACATTATCAAGATCAAAAGTTAGAAAATACATTAATGATGTATTATTTTTTTACTGATAATGAGCAGCAAGGCTTGTTAGAATTTGTTAAGTGCAGGTTTTGGGATAAAAATCTAAATTTTTAAATCCTGCCTTGACAGATTTAAAGACTTGACAGTGCTGCATTACCGTTTGTTGACAGTTTTCTGACATTCCCACACATTGCAACGGTCATATATACATAATTTCATTTGTCGTACTGCCCCTCTTTATTGTACTATATCCGATCTGCCCATTTCTGACCATAAATGAATATCCTTCAATGTCAATATAACATTCTAGATCTAAGTAATGGCCTACAATTTCACTCTGTAACCTGAAGATTACTGACTTAACGACTCTGGTGCCGTAGAATTAACTGGTTTCCCGAAATGACAAAGGATTACAGAGGCTCTTGGTACACTCCTGAGCAGCATCACCTTCAAACTAAAGGACGCAGACTGGAACGCCTATCTGCAAACAATGCATCACGATCACATGCTTGTTTATAAGGATGGCTCTTCTTGCAGGCAAATCTGCTCATTTTGAAAAACAATTTAAGATGAGTAGTGGGAATACTAGCGCTCTTTATGCCACTGGAAATAATATTATCCAGCCACCTGCAGCCCTTCCACCCCAGTTTTATTCTTCGGAATAATGTACTTCACGAAATTCTTTAAAATTAATATTTAAAATGAAAATAAAAACATCCATCAGCACTTGAACACATCAACAAACACATTCAACAGCTCTCCATATTCAACTTCCTCAAAGCCTTGCTTGAATACATTTTCTCTCGTTAAACTTCCAACTGTCTCTGAAATAATCTTAGGAAAAAATCCAGGTCTTCTTCCGGCTAGATCCACTCCCTACACATCTGGTTAAACCATGTCTCACTTCTCCTTCTTCTCTAATAACGTGTATCATACATTCTTTTCTTCTGGTCATGTTCCTTCATTCCTTTAAAACAGCCGCTGCAACTCCAGTATCAACCCTAACAATCTCAACAATTTCCGACCAATTTCAAATGGACCATTTATATCCAAAATACTCTTCAGACTTTCCCACTCTCTTTGACCATTTTTGGTCTTACACACTTGTGAGTTTATATATGACATGTTTTTTAGTTTTTCTATTCGTCTTCCTTTGTTTTTTTCCCCAATTTTATGATCTGCTTGTGTCTACTTGTAATAATAATAATAATAATAGTAATAATAATAATAATAATAATAACGTGGCCTAAGATTCATGCTGTGTTATTAATACTGTGAACACACAACAGCACAACACACTGTGTGAACAATCTGAAATTCTTTCTCTTCACTCGTAGTGAAGCAGTGCCACCAACGATGCCCGGAGAGCAGTGTGTGGAGATGGTACCTTGCTCAAGCACACCTCGGTGACGACACTAGCAGTCCTGGGATTTGAACCCATGACCTTCCGGTCACAGGTGCAATGCCCTTACCACTGGGGCACCCAGCTGATAAGAACTGACTTCTGTTTAAGCAGTTTGTTTCAGCAATGCCACAAAGGATTGTGATCGTTCAGTGTTTCTTTCCTGCGTGTGGCTATTGACTATTGACAAGCTACCATGGAATTTCGTAGGAAACATCTTGTGGGTCCCGAACAGGGACTTGGAGCAGTGTCTGGCGATGGTACCTTGCCCAAGGGAACCTCAGAGGTGCCACTAATGGTCCTAGGATTTGAACCCACAACCTTCTGATTGCAGAGGCAACTGCCTGACCCCTAGGCCACCAACTGCCCCCCGTTGTGGAGATGCCAGGGACTGAACCTGGTACTCTTATACATGTGAAGTACGCTTTACCACTGAGCTACATCCCCAGCAAAAAATAACCAAGTGAAGCAGTAGGCAGCGGACTAATGAGGGGTGCCCAAGGAGCTGTACCTTGCTCAAGGTTACCTCAGTGATGACACTTGCAGTGTTGGGATTCGAACCCACAACCTTCTGATTGCAGGGGCAACACCCTAACCACTAGGCCACCAGCTGCCCATATAGTCAAGTCACTGAATATTCTGGGCTACACCCTTTAAAAACACTGTTTAAATAGGCAAATGACTAGGCATACATATCTGTGACACATATGACTGTAAAGGGGAAAGAAACATTCATTTGAGGGGGTTTCAGACCTGAAAAGAATCGTCTTTGTTGCAGTTCAGGCAGCCAACAATCATCTGGCAGTCTTGTAGTACC
The DNA here is from genome assembly GCA_037974465.1 of Brachypetersius altus. Taxonomy (NCBI): domain Eukaryota; kingdom Metazoa; phylum Chordata; class Actinopteri; order Characiformes; family Alestidae; genus Brachypetersius; species Brachypetersius altus. Next base: position 5,626 of record JBBPDB010028126.1, on the reverse strand, counting down.
AGATCCACAGGAACAGCAGCATTCAGGTCCAGATAGCCCAACACATCACTGTACTGGTGGAGCATGCTGGGTCTGAATGCAGCAGTAATCCTTGCCCCACACTTTTCGCACTGGGCTGTGCAGGTCAACTGGCTGCTCAGGGTCAGGTCAGAGGTCACCTTACACCTACCAAGAGCAAACAAGAGTAAGTCTGCATTCTGGGCTGAACCTCAGCACAAATTTTAGTTCTATAAATAAAATTACTTTAGGGTAATGCTAGCTTTTTTTTTTTTTTTTACAGCAATCCAATGTGGAATTTTTGGATTAAAAGGGGAATTACACCTATTTTTCACGATGTCCGCATACTTCAGTCAAAATCACAGATTTAAACACAGTCAGGGTGGTTTGATGTGAAATGATACACACGAAAAAAAGGCTGTTTGTCTGATTAACATGTGATACAGATAACTGTAAAAAAGTTGGCAACACTTTTTTTACCTTAGAATGCACTGCACAAGTGCATTCCACATAAAATCTCTTCAAATTCAATTCAATTTTATTTATGTAGCACTTTTTACAACCAAGTTGTCACAAAGCAGCTTTACAGAATACAGGGCCGAGCCCCTACTGATTAAGCCAAAGGCAACAGAGTCGAGGAAGAAACCTCAGGAGGAACAGAGACTCAAAAAGGGAACCCATCCTCCTCAGGTGGACCCGGAAAGAAAAGAACGAGAGTCTTTATGGGGTAGAATAACAAGAGAAGGACTTCATGAACAAGATTATTGACAGATGGACCATCTACGTCTGACAGAGTTGGTATCACTAAGTGTCTATCGAGGTACGTTTTGTTGGAAGAGTAACAGAGTCTGTAGCCCATAAACAACAGGGTCAGGAGCAACAGTCTCCACTGGAGCTTTAATGAGTTCTTAACCATTTAATTATGTAGGAAATTTGAAAATTGACTCTTGATTTACTGTTCAAGTCTCTGTTCAGTTGCAAACACTGCAACATTATCACATCAACTAAATAATTAAATAATGGCCCACTATCAGCTATTAACATACATTAAATACATTATTAGAGGCCCCACCTGATCACTTACAGAACTTTAAAGATCTGCTGCTAACGTCTTGGTGCCAGTTACTTTTCCATGCTTCAATTTGAGCTGTTGTAGGGGCACAAGGCGATCCTACGCAATGTTCGGAAGGTGGATTTATGTCATGGCTGATTGGTGTATTTGTGTACAAGGAATAAGGAAATGGGCCTAGCGTTTACCTGCTGCACTGCAGGGACACAGTGATCTGTTTTGCCACCACAGTAGCCGTGCCCTCGCCAAGCCTCAGGCCCAGCAGTTTGACTTCAGTTCCCTTCCGAGGCTCATTACTCTTGATGTTCTCGACCTGTTTGCTCTCACTTTCTCTGGCGCTCTCAAGCTCGTCCTGGTCGCCCCCCTCCCCCTTTCCAGCCTGATCTTCCACCTCCTCTTCCTCCTTTAACTCCACTTGCAGGTAATTCCCGGAGGGTGAGGTCCCAGAATGCTCAGCTGAAGGTCCAGCATCAGTGTTCTTACACACAGCAATCTGGAGCTGCTGATAGGGGACAAACTGTATACCAGCTCTCTCCAGTTCAATGTCCGTTTTCAACTGGAAACAGAAGTCGGAGGTTTTAGTGCAGGACATTCCAGGCACATTGCAGATATGATTTTTTTTATGATACACAAAAGTGATACGCATGACAAGGGATGATTATACATGAATGCTAGTTACAGCTGATGAGACTTAACAAGGCAAACCATATATGTTTAAAAAATGAAGCAAAATAGGAGATGAACAATCAAGCTAATCAGGCGAGTATAGCCTAGAATGGCTTTGTTTGGGAGACCTGCTAAAGTGCACTTAAGCTGGTGTTCCTGATACTAAATAGTGGCACTCCACCCTAATTAGCATAGGCTGCATTTTTGACACAATTTTTGTCATTTACAATTCCAGCTGCTAGGACAGCCCCAATTACATGACAATCCTGGGAGAGTGAAGGCTAGCATGTGCTTGCTCCATCTGCTGGCTGATGTAAAATAATGCCTGATACTTAAAGACACACCTCTTCAAGGAGCACCTAGGTGACTAACAGGGACTCTTCTTATCGCTTATTCATTTCTTCTTCCCTATATTCATTCAATTTAACAAAAAACCTTTGGTCACTTACATTCTTAACTCAATGCCTTCCTTATTTTTGCTTTAATCTGTCTTTTCCTCACCAGGAGTCGCTTAGGTAACCTGGCTGGCAATACCTTGGATAGCAGATAGCAGATATTGACTGAAGTATAGGATTTCAAATGGGAAAAAAGCGATGTGGACAACTTGAGCACTAATGTCTGTCGTTCTGGATAAGAACGTCTGCTAAATGCCGTGCATGTAAATGTCTGGTGTTAATGCAAACGCTGCCAGAGAGAACAATCTCCCAATAACTGGGCAAACACTTGGACAAATTTAATTATGACCATTTAATAATCTCACCACTATCATCCACTCAAACACTTCTTTACTTTTTTGGTTCAAAATGCACTTTAACAACATAAAAACAAAGCAGCTGAAGGTAGACCAGCGCTCCACAGGTTCAAGTTCTTAAGATTAAAGGAATGACCTCTTTACATGCTATTCATTAACTCAGCCAAATGAAAAAGATCAGCCCTTTTAATCTGATAATCTCCTTCAACAATTTTTGATCTTACCTGTCTTGCTCCCTCAGTGAAAAGTCTCTCCATGCTGCGGTCCAACCAGCGCAGGTATGGCCGGAAGAGCAGCTCCACCTTTCCCATCAACTGATTGGTTGCATGCTTGGCTTCAAGCCACTCTTGTGATGCCAACTGTATGTGTCTGCATATACAGAGTATTTTCTTTTTACAGAGGAAAGGCTGCCCATATTAACTGTTAAATATGGTGGTTATAGATTTATTACAAAATGTCTTACCTCCCCATAACTGATGGCAAGTGTTGATCCAATGGAACATCTACTGTAAACACCTGAGGATCAAGGTGTTTAAGTTAAAACAAACACTGGGACATGAAGAAAACAAAGTGATGAGTCTTTTTAGGAATAAGCGCACACCTCTTGAGGATAGTTCTCAGGGAAGCTGACCATGATGACCATTTCTTTCAAGTCATAAGGCTGTAAAAAGGGCAAGAGACATTTTTGCATTCATGACATTTGGGAGCTTTAGAAAGATACATTTCACTGTGTGTAGTACTTGTATGACTGCATGTGACAAATAAAGACTCTTGAATCTTGAAAAAGTGTAACTAATATGTAGTTCTGCATAATTAAGTTGCTTAGAAGTCATTCAGATGTCGAGATGTAACACTATTGTAAGAAAGAGTGTTCTTTACAATAGTTTACAATAATGCAAGAGCGTTCTTTACAATAGGTTGTAATGTCAATGCAAATAAGTATCTGATTTACTATCCTACATAACAGTACCGCAAGATAATGGATGTCCTATTCAAAATAACCAGTAAACCTACACGTATTTTCTGAGTTTATGGGTTGTACTTCTAATCTGGAATAGCCATGGGACTAGGGCTGCACAATATATCGCAAATTTACCGCCATCGCGATATCAACATGCGCAAAATCCATATCGCGAAAAAATATCAATATCGCAAAAGACTGACTGAACTGCAGTAAATGGTGTTTTCCAAAACTCTTCACCCAGAGCCACAGAGAAGAGGGCAAAAAAAATCACTAGACAGTTTCTTCATCTTCTGTGCTGCTGTTATAGATTGTTTTTTTGGCTATTTTTTGTGGCTAAGAACTTACTCTAATTTAAATTATGTTTACATTTATTTAAGATTTAAAATGATTAAAAAATTGTTTTCAGTTTTTTTCAACAATGTTCAATGGTTCAAATGTTTTATGGGAGGCATTAAATGCTCAGTTTAAGTCAATTATTTAAAAAAAACGGAAATATTATATATATGCATATATATATGCATAGACTAGTCAGCGTCTGGAGTCTATATCACCAGCAAATCCAAAGCAGAAAAACATTAACACTATAAAGGCTACGTTTTTACTCACTTATCGAATGTAATATCGCCATCGCAACACTCAACAACATTATCGCATATCTTCCTAATATCGTGCAGCCCTACATGGGACCATTGAGGAAACTCCTTCATCAGGAACATAAACCTTTCTTGACCATGTCTCCGTCTGTATAAAACAATTCGGACCCCACTACAAAGATTAAGAAAACACATTTTCCTTCATTCCTGCTAAACCATTTATAAAGAAGTGTTTTACCCAATCTGGATCTGAGGCTTCCACAGTGACTCGGTAATAGGTGAGCTGGCCGTCCTCTCTCTCCTGCACTATAAGCTTGTCCTCTGAAAGCCTCTTCATCAGCTGATGGATCTCAGTGTCTCTGAGTTTCCTGGACATTTCCTCAGTTAGATCAGCTAGTCTGAGCTGTTCCAGAGCAGCAGGAATCTGCTTGGCCCCACTACTGCTTTTTTGCCTGTGTTCCACCAGATTGGTTTCCACTGGTGGATGCCAGAAGCGACAGCGGTCTTCCATGGAGCAGAACCCTGACATGAAGTAGCGGCAGGGCCTGTGGTTTCGCGTCTGCTTGACCAAAGTAGTCCTCGAGCTGAAGGGTATCAAAGGGTCCACTTTCTCTGAACCACCACACATGTCCGGCTTCTGCTGTGGGACTAAAGAAAGAGCATCGTTCTTGCCATCCTCATCTTCACAACCTGCCCCTGGGTTTGGCCTATTCTCAAGCCCAGTCAGTTCATCTGAGGACGCAGTCTTCTGGTGGAGGAAATAGCATCTTTTCCCATAGTGGCAGTGGCGGCCCTGGGAGTAGAACCGACATAACTGCTTCGAATGACCAGTGGCCTGCTGAAGGGGCTGGCTCATGCTCTCCTCTGTCTGGATCCTGTTCTCTTTTTCTGATTGTGTCACAGCGACAGAAGCCTCTTCATTGTCTAGATCAGAAGGCTAAGGAAACAAACAACTGAAGTTAAACTTAAACCCAAAAATGCAGATATTGATAAACAATATACATGTGCCTCAGTCGTTTTCTTCAAACCATTTCTGAACCAGTTTTTTGCCAAAAATATTTAAGTGGGTGCTGTTAAAGTAATATGCATATAAATGGTAGGACTCCAGGTCTCCAAGCAGAACACTGTCCAGAGAATCACACTGCTTTCACCAGCTTGCCTTCCCATAATGCATCTCACACATGATGCTCTTTCTATCCTACACTGCATGAACAGGTTAAACTTTGCTTCCCAAGCACATTATTGAGTCTTTGGTTGTCTTCCTTGGACCACATTTTGTAGGTTCTAACCACATAGTACTGTTCTGGAGATGTTCTGACCTGGTTGTCTTGCCATTGCCTTTGTCACAGTCACTCAAATCCATAGAAATTTTCCCAAAGTTTCCCACCTTACAACAAATCAACTTCAAGAAAGAACAGTTCACTTGATGTATCATTTACGCCACACTTTAACAGGTGCCACTGTAACAAGATGATACATGTTACTCATTTCACCAGTGGTTTGTTATGTTGTGGCACACACACACACACACACACACACACACACACACACACACACACACACACACACACACACACACACACACA
>JBBPDB010028106.1:0-11994 GCA_037974465.1 Brachypetersius altus | reverse complement strand
CACCATCTACTGGAATCAAATTCCTTGTATGTGTTCGCTCACATACTTGGCCAATAAACGCGATTCTGATTCTGATTATGACAGCCTAGCTACAAGCTTGCTCGTGAACAGAGCTTAATTGCAGTTCACTTATTTAATTGCAGTATATTCTCAGTGTCAGTGTACAGTACATATCCTTATCAACTGTATCATTGCTGCCTATCTTCATTAAAATTTTGGCTGCCTAGACAAAGGGGATACAGAATTAGTATGTAGCCAAACATGCTCCAAAGATGCTCTGACTATTAGCTCTCCAGCTGCCAGCTCTCTGGCTGCTAGTGCTCCAGCTCACCGGCTGCTGGCCCACCAGCTGCTACCTCTCAAGCTCCCTGGCTCTCGGGTTGCAAACACTCCGGCTCTCCAGCTACTAGCTCTCCAACTCCTCGGTTACTAGCCCACCAGCTGCTAGCTCTCAAGCTCCTTGGCTGGTAGCTCACTATCTCCCCCTGCAGCTAACACTCCAACACACTGGTTCCCAACACTACATAGGCTGCATGGGTGCTTACGGGACTAAAGTATTACTGGACCCGCATTACTGGTCCTCAACACACAGACTCCAGGTTGACGTTCATTTACAAAGTTTCATCATATAACTTATGGCCCTAGAACATCTGCACCACGACACCATAAACAACATGTGAACCCATCCAATCTCAGTCATCCCCCCCATCCCCACAAACAATCAAATCGCAACAGCATCTGAAACTGGCTCTGCTGAATACCCGCTCTCTCAATAACAAAAGCGTCATTCTAAATTGATTCATCACTGATTCATTTGTCTCACTGAGACCCGGCACAAACCCTTGGACTGTCTTGAGCTTAACCAAAGCACTCCTGCTGGTTTCACCTACATCAATAAACCCTGCCTTGAAAAGCGTGGAGGTGGTGTAGCAGACATATACAGAAAGGATATAAAAACAGCACTTATTTCCATCCCTACTGCAAACTCATTTGAACACCTTGCCTTCAAACTGTCCAGTCCAACCCCTTTGATTAATGCCCGCCCAAACCCAAGCCCTCATTCTTTACTTCTCCGCTTAACTGACCCAGCTTTGTGCCTCGTCGCCATCCGTTCTCCTCCTTCCATACTGCTAATACAAACTGCAAATCTGCAAATCAGTACTATCCTCTCTCCACCTCCAAAACTAAGTCGCTCCATAACTTTCAGAAATCTCAAAACAATGTCATCTACTTTCTCAAATCTATTAACCAGCACACTGCAATCCTCTCCTCCCCCCTGTCTGACAGTCCACATGATCTGGTTACATACTACAATGACACACTCTCCTCCTGCCTTGACCAACTTGCTCCGCCAGAACAAAAAACGTCAGTTTCACCCAGCTCCCTGGAGCACTCCTGATCTGCACAAAATGAAAACCCATAAACGCAGACTTGAAAGACTATTCAAAAAAAGTGGATTAATAGTGCATCTCCAAGCATACAAGGACTATCTTCAACAGTACAAGGAAGCCTTCACTGCTGCATGATCTAACTATTACTCACGACTTATACATTCTAGTTCCAACAACCCCAGGGCTCTCTTTTCCACCATAAACAAACTACTTAACCCAATACTACCACGTCTAACGCATTCTCCACTGGCCTAGAAACCAGGCCTCAACATAAGCGCCCCACACCTCCTCTTCCCCCAACTACTTTCACTTCTCAGTCCCTGTCTCAGCTCTCACCTGTCTCCCTCACAGAACTCACTGAAATCCTCTCCAGTGCCAAAACCACTACTTGCATCCTTGACCTCGTCCGATCCAAACTTATCAAAGACTGCCTTCCATCATTTACATCCTTCCTCTTGGAAACATCATTCTTCGTCACAACCTCTGCTTCCACTGTTATGCAGACGATGCTCAGATTTATATTACCACAAAATCCATTATCCCCCCAAAACCCACTCCACTCTCACCAACTGCCTTACTGAAATAAAAGCCTGGATGCAAGTCAACTTCCTTCAACTCAACTATAACATGTCTGACATGGTAATCATTGGACCCAAATCCAATGTGTGGTGCACTCTGGTCACTCTGTTAATTACTCCGTTAACATTACTCTGGTCACTTTTCACTCTGTTTTATATTGCTGAGCTATTATTGCACAATGCACTTTAACATTCCATTTGCACAATGTACATATAAATGCCCAGATTTTAATTTTAGATTTTAATTTTAATTTTAACTTTAACGTAGAATTTACTTATTGTTTTTTAATTTTTGCACAGTCAGTAATAGGAGCGGTTCAGGATACATTTCACTGTGTGTTGTACTTGTATGACTGCATGTGACAAATAAAGAATCTTAAATCTTGAATCAAATCCCTCACCGAGCTCACACAAAACTTCCACCTCTCTCTCGATCACTCCAACCTGACCCCATGCCCACATGTCCAGAACCTCGGAGTCACATTTGACAGCAATTTGTCCTTTGCAACACACATTAACATCATCACCAAATCTGCTTTTTTCCATCTAAAAAATGTAGATCTGCACATCTTTAGCATCAATTGTGCATGGGGCCTGATACTGTCTTATACCTGTGCTTCAATGATCTTCTGCTTGGCGTCTATGACTGCCTGCATCTCTGCATGGTCTCTCTTTAGCTCCTCTTCCACAGCCATTAACCTGATATGTAAAAGGAGAGAACATGAAAATATAGCAAGACCGAAACTAATATTGCAAACACTCCCCTGCTAATTATTAGACCGGAACATGAATGTACACAACCTATAAAAAGACCACACCATGATTTTACACACATACCTGCAGATGATGCTCTTCATCTGGCTGTCCTTCTCCTCCTTCTGTCTGTGCAGGCACTCCTCACTGTCCTCCAAGCGAGATTTGTATTCCATCAGCAGCTGTTGCATCTGCTGCTCCTGGGCCAGTAGCCGCTGCTCATATTCCTCCAACCGGCAACTGGACACACGCAGACGCTCCTTCAGCTTAGATATCTCTTGCTCATACTACAGGAGGAAGTGACACGAGAAGCAGTCAGGTAAACAATTAAAAGCAGCATGAAAACATTTAAGACCTGCTGCCTATAGGTAATAACAGTCACCCTTTTTGTGTTTTTAGTTAAAGTGAATGCTCGACAATGGTGCTTTTTCTACGAAGCCAGTTATGTACAACTTGTGTTTATGGTTTACCAAACCTCACAATATGGTAGGTTGCTGCATACCTTCTCAACATGCTTGCCCTCCTCCTCATTCTCCTCATACTGACTGTTATTCAACACCCATGCTGCTGTCCTCTCAACTGGAGACATGGTGACCGATTCAACAGGAGACTGCACCTGTTTCGTGTGTACAAATGTAAGAAACATGACATAATTCTGCAATTCACCAGAAATCAGTAAAGATCTGACATTTTATGTTATGGTCAGAGGTCAACAGAAGGAAATATGTCCAACAATAATATTATATTGAGGAACATCTTTGGAAAGAAAATAAGTTGTCATTTTGGCTTAAAATGTCTAAGCACATTTAAAAGTCAGTTATTTCACAGATCAAGAATCAGTGGCTAGTTTCATGATCTGTCACTGTGGCATTATCAAAACCTTGCAAATGAATTTCTTTCATTTTTTTTAGTTTTTCTTGATTTGCTCCATGAAAAACTTTACACTATAAGAACGTGATATTTGATGAATGGATTAACAGACAATTTACAAAGCAAAAATTATGTACCTGTCTATTTAGGCAATCCCTGGTGCTAGGACTATCTCGAGAACATGCTGACTGCTGTCTTGAGCATGGTCCACTCTGCTGCTGGGGCTCTGTGTTGACACTGCTACTACTATGCAGTGAAACGCTGTGAGGCAAAGACCTGGGGGGGCGCTGCCGTCCATTTCCCACTGCCTGGTTTCGATTCTGCTCTTTTCCCCACTGCTGCTCTACTTTGACAATATGTGCAGTTTCAGGACTCTGATGCCTGGCCATGGCTTGGGCTCCTGGGGGGCACCAGTGGGCCCCACTTAAGGGTGGTGGCGTTTCCTTCTCACCTTGTGGGCCTCTGTGGCCTGGTTCCTCTCCATCCAGGCTGCTGGATTTGGAAGGATGGTGTTTTTTGTGGCTGCCAGAGGCTCCAAGACTGGCACTGCGTGAGCTACCTGTGGTGCTTAGGTTTTCAGAGCTAGAGTCAGGCTGCAGAGAGCCAGCTGGGCACACCAGTGCTGTGTGCAGGTTGCTCAGATGGTAAACAGGGTTCTGGAATGAGAGTGGCTGCAGGCTGCGCTGCTGGTTTAAGGATGGATGCAGTGGCCGGCGCACCTGTGGTGCACTCTGGGGTAAGTTATCCCGCAATACTACTGCTGTTACGGGCTCACGATGGAAATGCTGCTGTTGGGGATGATGAAGATAAGGAGGTGGGGGTGGTAGGGGTCCAATGGATGCTTGGGAGCCTGCTCGACCTAACCTTGGTGGAGCTTCTTGGAGAGGAAGAGGCCCTATAGGGCCATGGAGAAGGGGTGAGTCCTGGAGGTCCATGAGAGACATGCTACGGCCATTGGAGAGAGGACTTTCTCTCTCCTTCTTGTCCGAGAAGCTCAAGTTGTGCAAGGAAGGCTGCTTCACTTGTGCCATGTGCTCCTGGACTGGAGATCTGATGCTCTGGATTTCACTACAAGGCAGAACAGATATACTGAATATTAAAGTGAAAGGAAATGGAACTGTGCCTATGAAAGTATAATGTTCTTTCATCATTAGGCTTGTTTGTATCAATATTTTTAGAAATCAAATAATTTAGAAATTACTTTGACAATTGGTCATTCACCCACACAATCATATACGCAGTTTATACCAGCAAACACTTAATTTTACTGCATAGACATGAAATACATTACTAGAAAGCATTCATGAGATCCTGAAGGTTTAGGCCTCCTCTCTCTCAATGAGAGAATGTAGGTAGTCAAAAAAGCTAGTTGAGGGCTGTACTAACTTGTAACGGACGTTGCTGGGTTGTATAATGATGTGCGGATAGCCCATTTAACGTTCAAATTGTGAATTAATAAAGCTAATTCATTGAAAACATACATTTTAATCAATCAATACTGTTTTAATAAGTTATATTACCAGTGTTCATTCATCAATGTTCATGAAAATAAAACTGGTGAAATACTTAATTTTTCTGAAAAAGCTAACTTTGACTTGAATAGCTGTAGGACAAAGAAGAAAGGCTGTAAGGCAATATTCTGGTGACAATTTACACATACAGTCTTATGCAAAAGTTTGGTGATTTTGTAATTGAAAAGATGTTAAAAATCCAACGTCAGAAGTGTGCATCAGAACATTTACAGAAATCTGATGCGTTTTCGACGGATGAAGTTAAAATAGAATTCTTTGGCCACAATCAGCAAAGGCACATTGGGAGAAAAAAAGGAACAGCATTTCATGAAAAGAACACCTTGCCAACTATTAAGCATGGATCGATCATGCTTTGGGGTTGTGTTACAGCCAGTGGCATAGGAAATATTGCATGGGTGGAGGGAAGAATGGATTCCACTAAATACCAGTACATTTTGAAGCTGAAAAGAGGGTGGCTTCTACAACATGACAATGATACCAAACATACCAAACATACCTCAAAATCCACCATGGACTACCTCAAGAGTGGACATCACAGTCCACTGATTTAAACATCATTGAAAATTTGTGGATAGATCTTAAAAGAGCTGTGCATGCAAGACGACCAAAGAATATTACAAGAAAGAATGGGAGATAATCCAAGAACTGAAATACTTTTAGCTGGCTATAAAAAGCGTTTGCAAGTTGTGATATCTGCCAGAGGAGGTGTTACTAAGTGCTGATTATGTAAGGTGCCACAATAATGCTTTTATTTTTTATTATGCATCAATGTTTGCTTCAATTTTTCCATTTCTTAACGAGACATCTTTTCAATTAAAAAATGACCAAAATATGTCATTTATCGAGGGGTGGCCAAACTTTTGTATAAGACTGTAATTGTCTACATTTCAAATATAAGTGTCATTGTTGCTTGTTTCAGCTTATCTACCTGTCTGGGGCGTCCTCGAATATCCTCTGCAGTCCAGAGGAGATGCTACCATTGATGTTGTGGGAAGAGCTGTGGTCCTGGAAGTGTCTCAGCTGCTGCTGGATGGGAGTGGGGCTGGAGAGTGAGCGTGTAATGTCACCAAGGATACGCGGTAAGGGTCCCAGTTTGGCCACTGTTGCCTGCAGGAAGGAATTATCACCCTGGGATTGGTGTGTTTGTTTAGGCCACAGGAGCACACAGCAGCCCAAAATGGTTTTGAAGAGGCAGATAATGCATTGGTGGTGGGACAAAGATTGTCAGGCAGAAAAAATGGAGAAAAGAGAAAACAGAAGAGAAGAATGGGGACACAGAGGGGAAAACAAAATTAATTTAAAGGAATGATTAAAAATGATTTAAAATAAATTAATTTAACGAAATAGAAAAGCTTGTCACATGCATCAAGGCCAAACATCATGTGAAAGTTACATCTTTGACAAAATGCAGGAATAAATGAATAAAAAACTAATGAACAGAGACAACCATATTACCGAAAGAAGGTATTAATGTCGTCAAAATATAACCAGACTGTAAGGGCAGAAGCTAGAGCTGGGTTAGAGAATGTTAGAACTTGTAGCACAAGTGAATCTACAATGTCATCAGCACCAGAAGCATAGCCTAACCAATATAATCTGCAATAGCATGTATACAAGACCATACCCTAGTGTCAGTGCAAACATTTAATGCAAACAATTAAGTAAACACAAACAGCAAAAACCACAGAGGATGTCCCAGACATAAGATCATTCATGGTGAAAAAAGCACCTTTGCAACAAACCAAACAAGACATGCACTGTACTGTTTTACAGCGAAACAGAACTGCGCGTTTTTGTTGAATTCACATTTTCCCATTTTCCTAAACATAAGCGAACTAAAACAGTAAACAAGGTTTTTTTTTTTTTGGAAGGAGCGAATATGTGATGGTACAGCTATTATTTACAGTTTTGCTTGAGGTACTGCTACAATGCCTTAGTTTAGAGATACTGTTACCTTGTCTAGCTGTGAAACCACTTCCCACAGTAAAGCATGTAGCACAGACAGTTCTCGGCCGAGGTCAATGTAACCCTCGAAGCCTGGCGTGCTGGATATGGTCTCAAGGTTGGAGATCTCAAGCAGAAAGCGGGTCATACCTGCCCACTCATGCTCCAGGAAGTCATTCATAAAGGCCATGTATTCCTCTTTGTTACCAAATCTGAGAAAGCCATGACAGCCAAAGCAAGACACATAATACAATTTAGGTATATATACATGTTGTCCTTTTTATATTTCTAAATAATGATTTTTAGAATAAACAAATAAGTGGACTAAAATGCAAATACAGCCTGAAGTCCTGAAAGTAACAAAAACATTTCTCATTAAGTATTAGGGTTTACTGCCATAACTAGCTAGCCGCATGATTCTTGCATTCAGTTAGATTAGTTAAAATAGAGAAGGCTTTTCTTAAATTAAAATAAACGTTAAGATAGAGAGTGTTGTGGAAAATGTCCTTAATTGTCAACAGATAATATAAGGTACATTCATGTTCTTTGTATAATGTAAATGTAAAGTATTATATGAAGAAATACAGAACAACTTGAAGTGCATGTAAACAGTAGGTGTGGTTGCATACTTCGTAAAGTTGGCAAGGTTCTGAATGACTTTTGCAATGAGGGTGAGTGTGCGAGAGGTGCGGTCATCTGGATATTCCTGCATGAGGCTAAACAGGGAGGGAGACATGATGGCTGGACACAGGAAACGCAGAAATAATGAGGCACTGATCAACCGCTGGCTGATATCCTGCTTTCCCCAAGACTGGCATTGTTGTTTCCAAGAGGCAAACACCTCCTTCAGCTCACGGGGGAACACACTGCAAAAGAGTATTATATTGTTTTATAGGATTTTCAAAGCACTAGAATAAAAGACACAAACGGATCTACCTTACCATGGTGTATTATGTAAACCAATGAATGCGTTGTTGTCCCCAGCCTTTCTTGAAACAAACTGACATGCACACTCAAGCTGTGACCCAGGCATTTACGTAATGTAATAAACAACCTCAATGAGAAAAGTCAAGTGAGAAGCTAAATAGCCTTGAGGCGTGTGAGACTGAGCTGGTTTTACCAGTAGGAGTTGATGATCTTGCAGAAGGCCAGCTCACAGCACATTTTCAAGTTGCTCTGGTGTTCAGGCAGTTCGCTGCTGTAGCACTTTGATGGATCAACCTCGCAGTTCTCATCGGACTCATACAGAGCTTTGATAAACTCCCCTTTGAGAACAGAAAAACGGGCCTTCAATTTCGATCATCTCAGGTGCCATTTAGATCACTCTAAGCTAGTTCCAGGAATCTTTGTATAAAAGTGGATACACACAAAGTTAGCCTTAACTGGTCTTCAGTCCACTGTTTGTGTGGTTTTATACACAGAAAACAGTCATAATTCAGTAATATTAGCTTCTGTAACTCTAAAACTGATGCATGCAAATGGCTCTTGTGAATTACGCCTCTTTCAAAAAGCAGTCTGGTAAGGCATTTATTTTTGTGACATCCCAAAAACAATGAGGCTGTTATTTTCTATGTATGGACTGAATCAACTGGGGAGTGAACACTATGTTGTTAAACAGTGTTTAAGTAAACAAAGCCATTCATTACAATTAAGCAAAAAATCTGGTCCATGATTTGGGCAACAGTTTTGGGCCAGCATCAGGAGAAGATATACATCTGAACAAGAGCACACATTAAGGCATCACCTTTCTTACCTAGAGCATCATGTAGATACTTCTGACCCACCAGTTTGAGGTACTCTTCTATGGCTTTGGTAGCCAGTGTGTTTTCCCTGAAGATCAGCACGTCATGATCTGCACAGCGATCCACCTCAGACATCACCAAGTCTGTCAGAAAGTCCTGAAGCAAAAGCGACAAAGTATTGCCAATTCACCATTCACCAAGTCTCAGCCATCACGGATGCAGCACAGTTTCACTGTGGAATTCAGAAGAACAGACTGACCACTGGACATGTGAATCAAGCACACAACCTGAAGGAAGTTTTACTCTGCAGTTCAGAGCTCATTTTTGGCTTTTACAAAATTCTCAGTGTCTCTTCAAGCCTTGATATAGTGGTGTATTACAAAGCCAGTTTGTGTTTTGCCAGGGAAGTACATTCTCTTATTTTAGTCTCCTAGTGTTTAGTCACAGTAAACTTTAATCACAGAAAGTCTTAGTCCTTAAAGTACTAGAAAGTGTCACTGCTAACTATGATTGGTTTGTGGTGGTTGTGTAGAAATATAATATTGTAACCCAATACTGGGGCAACAGTACCATTGCATGGCACATGTTTACCATACACACGACAACGCAGTCGGCTTCGGAAGTCTTCAGTCAAACCTGAAAAAATATATTCTAGGGTATACCTATATTTGATATAACAAGTTAGCCATAATTTCATCCCAAAATTATGTTAATGCGTGTACCTTTGCTCTGCCAGTACTCTGTAGGATGTGCACCAGTGCACTGGCCATCTCCTCTTTATTCCTCACACTGATGACAGGCTCCAGAACAGAACACAGCATGGTGTAGTTGTTGGTGACAAACTCAGCAAACTCTTTGTATTGCTCCATAGGCAGGATCGAGATGGTCTGAAAGCGGGACTTGATGCGAATGGAAGGGCCACCACCCTTGACTTTGCTGGTGGTGGGCGTGCTGACAGGATACCACTTCTCTACAAACTGCCGGCCACACACACCTTGCACAGGAATATTGACCAAGCCCACATAGTTGTTATCTTTCCTCTTCTTCTTGTCAGCGTCACGGTAAATGTGGACAGTGATGCTCTTGATGGTGGGCAGGCCTCCAAACTCAAAATGTTCACCCCAGAACAGGCAGTCAGAGCGCAGCTTACTGGTGGTACGGGCATACAACACGTCATCCAAGCACAGCTCACAAAAGTATTTCTTCTTGGGTGGGAGGTCTTTGGCCTCTATGATCCAAAGGTGGAGGACATTCTCTGCTCGTCGGCAGTTGTCCTAAGGATGAGACAGTGATATGAATATTTTATATGATCTTTTCAACACCAGTGGAACAGGATATTAATTTCTATTAGTCTCTTAAAATATAAAGCAGAAATCCATTAATTAAACAGTGATACAGAAGTGAAACTAAAGAGTACAAAACTGGTTACACAGCATCCAGATTTAAGAACTACAAGGTATTGCATTTACTGCAATCACAGGAAAACAACACAAAAGTAAAGAAAAAGCACTTAAGTGACCAGCACTTTGTTTGGCTGCACAGTTCTTCTGAGATTCTCCATCCATTTGTCTCTTTCAGATGCTGAGGAGCAGCTGAAGCATTTACTCCCTCCTGAATACATCACCTGCACAAAGCAGAAAAAACAGTCTAGATGCAAACAAGAGACTACCAACTTAAAAGTAATTTATGAATGGTTCAAAGGAAGATGTCCAGAGCTACGGCTGATACCTCAGCAGAGCCTGTATACATGAAAGTGACAGCTTGGTCACCAAGGAAATAAAAACAGAGTCTAAAATACAAAAATTCCTCTGAACCAAAAAGAAATCAGTCAGAATATGTTGGGTAAAGTGTGCCACTTTGAGTTTTGCAACCTAGCTACAAGTTTGGACGTTTGGACTTCCAAGGTTTCTTTTATCACAGCAGTCAAAAATATGACCTGATATGTTAAAGGAAAAAATGCTTCAGCAAGAACAATAAGCACATGTGTTCTGATGAATTCTGCTGCCTTGCTGAAAAATGGTACCATAGTGCAAATCAACAGCTACACTGTAAAAAATGATACATTGGAAACGCTCATAGTCTATAAAAAAGTTGCTGCAACTTTAGGGCGTATGTTACATTGTTTTAATCTTGCTTTCTCAATTTTCAGGATTTTATTTTGTGTAAATTAAAGAAAGTTTGTTCATCCAAATGAACAAGTTTCTCTCTTTTGTACGAAGTAAAATGACACGTGAGCATTAACTCTCGAACAGACACAACTAACTTGAAGACGTATTTATTTGAAGACTGGATGCACGACACTTCTGCGAGGTCAGAACCAAACATTATTTCAGCGACTTTAGAGTTTTAGACAGTTTAGACCAAGTAAACATAACCTATTGTCATCGGTTATTTCTACGCTCATCATTGAACACTGTATTACAGGGACGCTATAAATGCACAATGCGTGTTCTAAAAATTACCGCTGTAGTTTTTTGCACCTTTTACGCAGACCATATAAGATAAAATGCCTCAATGGTTTGCATTAAACCGTTAAGATGAAGTACATCACAAATTAAGGTGACAGTCAGTTATTTGTATAAGCTTAGGTCATACACACACACACACACCCCTCTCTCATACACACACTCACCCCTCTCTCTCACACACCCCCACACACTCAAATTCACTCCTCTCACACACACACACACCCCTCTCTCACACACACACTCAAATTCACTCCTCTCGCACACAGTCAAACTCACCCCTCTCTCTCTCACTCTCACACACACACTCAAATTCACTCCTCTCTCACACACACACACTCACTCACTCATCTCTCATACACACACACTCACCCCTCTCTCTCTCTCTCACACACACTCAAACTCACTCCTCTCTCATACACACACACACACACTCACACTCACTCCTCTCTCATACACACACTCAAACTCACTCCTCTCTCTCACACACACACACACACTAAAACTCACTCCTCTCACACACACTAAAACTCACTCCTCTCACACACACTAAAATTCACTCCTCTCTCATATACACACACTCACCCCTCTCTCTCTCTCACACACACACACTCAAACTCACCCCTCTCTCACACACACACACTCAAACTCACTCCTCTCTCATACACACACACACTCAAACTCACCCCTCTCTCATACACACACTCACCCCTCTCTCA
>JBBPDB010028095.1:0-11994 GCA_037974465.1 Brachypetersius altus | reverse complement strand
CACTCTGGACAGAGTAATTACTGCCCCCACAGGTAAATACACGAAACTACAGATTGGGCGTCAGGCTGGCGTTAAACGTCGTCAGACTAACGGCAGTTGAGCGCCTTGCTGACGTCGATCAAGCGTCGGTACCAAACGCCACAAAAACGCCTATGGCGTTCAGAGTGCGTTCATTTCAAACGTCCGTGTGGACGAGGCCTTAAAGTGATCGACATAGACAACGATTATGTGCAAGACTCCGCCCACCGCTCGTGACATCGCAGGTTCCCAGCGGAGTTTAGGCCCCGGTTCGGTGCTTGTTTTAGGGACCGGCACCAATTATTTTTCTGTGGAAAAGCGCAGCACTGGTTCCAAAATTGAGAACCAGCATGGGAACCAGTGCAGTGGAAAAGGGGTAATGGGGTTCACACTGCTGAGGTAAAGCGACCAGGTCATGTTTCCCAAAAAATAACAATGTATAAAGGCTATTATTTTATCTTAATGTCAAGTAAAATATGAATTATGCATGATTTTGACATATATGTACACCTTATGAAGTATTTGCATTACAGATGTACCCTCTAAAGAATCTCCCACATCGCACAAGTCTACTGTGTACCTTAGTATAGACTGGCCACTCAGGAACCAGACTCTGACAAAGGCCTTTCTCCTGAACTTCTGTGCCAGGAATGGACTCATTCCTACAGGAGCATGGATACAGAGGCTGCGTGCTGTTCTTTATCCACACATTCTCTGTCCAGTTTGATGGTCCAGTCCAACCACAGCACTGAACCTGAGTCGACAGATGGGCAGACAAACAGAGCCCAAAAAATGATATTTGGGTTCAAATTTTCACACAATGTAGAAATAATTAAAAATAGAATATTACACACTGTCTTAATTTGTTTAGAAGATACTGACTTAGTAAACAGACATTTACTAGGACAGTGGTTATGGTGTCTTGGGTAGAGTTTCAGTAAAAAGAAAGTGAAACAAAAAGGAGCATAACAAACAAAAGTTCAACTTCATAGACAACAGATAGAGAACAGGCTTCAAAAAGACTACCGTTCTTTGCAGGTAATCCCAGGCATGCTCAGACGACTTGTTTTGACCGGTGTAATTCACTAGAATCTGGCTCACAATCTCGGAAATCTCATGCTTCAGCTGAAAGATAAAAACAGATGAATAAGCAGACATTTCCAAACCCGCTGTGGAGAGTCTTTATCACACACTGCCAAGATTGTTTTGAAAGACTGCAAAAGACTTATTCCTGTGACTTTGTTATGTAAAATCCCATTAAACTGTTGTGTTCAAAAGTGGGTAAACATCTGAATGACATAACTATGTGCTTCATGGGGAAGGTGAGGTGAAGCACAAACTAACAGCTGGGTATCTGTGCTGGGAAGGTGGAACCTCACCCTGTTCTGAGGAAAGTACTGCCACCCTGCCCTGTGGTGAAGCATAACTTGACAAAACAAAGCATGCCCAGGCAAAGGCTGCAGTCTCCTCCTTCACAAGATACAAGCATTGTGTTTGGCGAGTAAATCATACCTTCCGTACCTTATATTAATATTCACACCATTGCGCTGGACTAAACTCTTTTTTTTTTTTACTATACTCACTTTTACTAAAGTGTCTGCAAAGCAAACTGAATCTTAACCAATTCACCGCTTTAATGTTCGCCGCTCCTGTTTTCTTCAGTAAACCTTGACACTGTCAATTTTCAAATACCAATGACTGGGTACTTCATGTTATAGTCGTTATCTGGAATCATCTCAAGGAATGCAGCTAAGTGAGTGAAAGTGAACACTTGTCATACGTGAACACACCACAGCACACAGTGTGAACAGCATGAAATTCTTCCTCTGCATTTAACCCATTCACCAAGTGAAGCAGGGGGCAGCCAGGAACACGGCGCCCGGGGAGCAGTGTGTGGGACGGTACCTTGCTCAGGGTACCTCAGCGGTCTTGGGAATCGAACCCGGACTTTCTGGTCGCAGGGCGAAAGCCCTAACCACTAGGCTACCAGCTGCCCCAGCTAGGCACGTTACCTGCTTATACACACATACATCATGCCCCCATCTGTTGAACTACTCAGACTTACTATAGAATGGGCATGTTATGTAAAAATAACATTATTACATTCAGGCTTAAGAAAAAAGGCAAATAAGTTTATTTAGTAGAAGTAAAACCTCTTCAGTCATGCAACAATAGAAAACCAGATCAGCTTACACTGTAAAATTCTGCTACATGTTACCATAGAAGCACACCAGCGGACTGACTATCTTATTCTTTGCACAGTCTCGCAGATCATGTCCACAATGCTTACCCTGTCTCGCTGGAAGTAAATGAGCACGGCTGCTGTCACCTGGGCAATGAGGATCAGCAGCAGACAGGTGAAGTACTGTCAGACAAAGAAAATCACAACAAAAATCACACTTGACATCACTTTAAATGCAATATACTTGCAAATTCATGCGTTGCACCACATCTCTAAAGTTCATTCTTTTCTTATATTCTAAAGGAATGTTGTCTGTCCACAATACCAGAGATAAATATCAGAGATGATGTTAAAGGTTAGGGCACTCCTGGTCAATTCTTAGTGAAAACAATTCAACACATGCTCTGATTAAGAGAAATAAAATATAACATATAATACTGAGCAGAAGTCTCAGGATCCTGTACAAAAAGTGGCCCCTTACAGTCACACATGAACACACCACAGCACACAGTGTGAAGAATTTAACCAAGTGAAGCAGCGCGCTGCCACCAATGTGGGTCAGTGTGCAGGGACAGAATCTTTCTCAGAGGTACCATTACCCCTTTTCCACTGTTTTCGGGCGCCGGCACCAGTTTTTTTCTGTGGAAAAGCGCTGCACTGGTTCCAAAATTGGGAACTGGTACGGGAAACAGTGCAGCGCTTTTCCACAGAAAAAAACTGGTGCCGGTGCCCGAAAACAAGCACCGAACCTAAACTCTGCTGGTCTCGTAGCGAGAACCTGTGACGTCACGAGCGGTGGGCGGATTCTTGCACGTAATCGTTGTCTATGTCGATCTTTTTCAGTGGTAAAAATATGCTGAATAAGCTGCATTTGGACACTGAAATAAATTCTCAAATTTGGAGAATAACCAGCAAGCAGAAACTAACTTCAGCCATGTTTGTTTCTGTTTAGTGGGCGTGGCCTGTTTAGTGTGGCTCCCGCTGAGCTCCTGTCTAGTGTAAATGCGGGCCGTTTCTCGGCTGGTTCCCGGTTCAGCACCGGCCGAGCACCAGAACTGGCACCTGACACCAGCACCAGTATAGTGGACAAGGGGTATCAGTGATATCACTAGCAGTTCTGTGGTTCAAACTCACAACCTTCTAATCGCTGGGCCAACTCACTTGGTTAGCAATAATGTTTAGTGGTGAGTGGTAAGTGCCAGATTGACAATGATGTCTGGACGGTTTTCCAGCATAACACTGCCTCCACCAGCTTGCCGTCTTCACACAGTGCTTCCTGGTGTCATCTTATCCCCACAAAAGTGATGCATACACACCTGGCTGTCCATATCATGTCAAAGAAAACATGATTCGACAGACCGGGCCACCTTTTCCCATTATTTCACGGAACTTGTTGTAGACTTTAGGAACCTGGCTGCTCCTCCCACCCGTCACCATCAGAGGGACTGATGCTGAGGTGGTTGAGGACTACAGGTACCTGGCGGTACACACTGAGAGCTAATTGGACTGGTCCAGGAACACAGACATTGTTGTCAAGAAGAGGCAGATCTGTCTTCATCTTCCATGTTGACCATGTTCTTCCACTCTGTGGTGGAGCTGTGTGCTGGGGTAGTGTTGTTGCACTACAGTTATTGTCTATTTTTTATTTTCATCTCATCTTTTATTCTTTCTTGTTGCACTGAGCAATGACAAAAGAATGTCCCTCTGGATAAAAAAAAGTTCTTATCTTATGATCTAATTCTTATGCTCATTGTAGGCACTTTCAGTTGTGGACAAGGGGTCGGAATGGGCACTCTGACTGGTCTGCAACTAGGCAGTCCCATACACAGCAAGCTGCCATGCACTGTGATCCATTACGGGATCCTGTTGCATTAGGGGACGCAACAATGACTAGACAGGTGGTACAGGTAACAGTAACATCCACATATATGCTAAGATCCAAGGTTTCATAGCAGAACATTACCCAGAACACCACACTGCCTCTGTCAGCTTGCCTTCTTCCCACCGTGCATTCTGGAGCCATCTCTTCCCCAAGTAAGTAATACACCCTGCTGTCAACACGATGTACAAGAATACATTTTCATCCGTTGCTTTATTCCATTGCTCTATAGTACAGATGTGACGCTCACATGCCCACTGTAAGCTCTTTCGGTGGCGGACAGGGGTCAGCATGGGCACTTTTACCGGTCTGCAGCTATGCAATCCGCTGCATTCCTATCATTAGTAACGGATCTCCTTACAATTTGCTGGATCTACATTGTTGCACACTCTGCTGAGTCACTTCACATGGTAGAGGTGGAGTAAACAGTTTGACCAGCCTCATCTATACTATACGAATGACTCACTGTAAATTCGAGTATGTGGAAACTGAAGAGATGCTCAACCATGAAAACATAAAAACTAGTGGTGGGCATAGATTATTTTTTTAATCAAGATTAATCTAAATTAAAATGCCCCCCGAAATGATCCCAATGCCTGTTTTTATAGTGGAAACCAAAAATATGCCTTCAAATGTTCTCCCAGATCACTTTAATTTCATTTGGAACTCAGTTTAATACATTACCCTTAAAGACAATGTAAATATAAACCCGAGGTTTAAATACGGAAAAGTCAGGAACGAGAGAGAGACAGAGAATAAGAGAGAGCGCGAGAGAGAGACAGAGAGAAAGAGAGAGAGATACAGAGAGAAAGAGAGAGAGATACAGAGAAAGCGAGAGAGAGACAGAGAGAAAGAGAGAGAGATACAGACAGAAAGAGAGAGAGAGACAGAGAGAGAGATACAGAGAGAGACGGAGAGAAAGAGAGAGAGATACAGACAGAAAGAGAGAGAGAGACAGAGAGAGATGATCGCACGAACGAGAGAGGGACAGAGAGAGTGAGAGAGTAAGAGAGACAGAGACAGAGAGAGAGAGAGAGAGAGAAATGATCCGCGCGCTCCGGAAAAGTCATGAACAAGAGAGAGAGAGAGGCACAGAGAGAGCGAGACAGGTTTAAAACGGGCGCGATCCGGAAAAGTCACAAACCAAAGAGAGACAGACAGACAGACAGACAGACAGACAGACAGAAACTACAAATCCCACTTGGCACTCTATTAACAACCTTCACTTTATTAGTGACCTCACCAATCCTAGAAGGCAGCGGATCTCGTAGATGGCCCCGATGCAACCTAGGAAGCCCATGAGCATAGAGAGAGAGCCCACGGTAATCAAGATGTAGGAGCCCACCTTCAGCGATGTGGAGGATTCCTCTGCATGTACATGCGATAGAGAGACAACAGTAGAGGTTAACTTTTTGTAGGTACACATCGAACTCAACGCTAAACATGTTTTTCAGCACAGTCTGTGTGGTCTTTCGTATTCTGTTTTTCAAAAGGCTAGAAGTAATTTTTCCCTTACAATATTGTTAACTCTGCTAGCACCAGCAGTGCAGCACCAAAATGACCCAGTATCTCTAGCACATGACAGCACTAGGCTGCCAAGTGCTGCTCTAGTGAGTCTTAAATCACAGCCAGCAGTTAAACTGAATTCACTGAATATCCAGCATATGTTCATGTTTCAGCAGCATGTCCCACGGGTTAAAGGTTGATAACTAGAGGTTCATATTTCACTTTGCTTAAAAAAGTCTACAGACTGACATACAGTCTCATGGAAAATGTTTAGATCAGTAGCTAACCCACAAAGTATACCCAAACGATGCTATGTATAGCACTGTGAAAATCAGACCTTTTGCGATAATTAAAGGCAGACTTGAGAGAATACAGAGCAGGGTCTGTGTGGGTTGGGTGTGTGTAAGATCTTTGAGGATATAATTTAAAGAAGAAACAAGAAACCATCTTTCAGTGTTCTAATAATCCACTATAGCCAGAACTCTTGACATGCAAAGAGAATGTGTTCCTCCACCAGCTACAAGTGTGCATTTTGTGGTGGTGCCAGCCCACCACAAACAGATGTTTTACTCCAGAAGGGGGAAGGAGCAGCCCGCTGTACAGAAACAAGCCATGTGCAAAACTATACAAAACTAAGCTAATGTTTTTAACGCCGTTAACGCCGGCATATATTCATTTTTTTTAATCTAGTACTCTTGGATCTCACTGTACTCTGTACTCTTAATCTCACTGTACTCTTGGAATTAATCTAGATTAAAATGGCTCATTTGAATTCTGTCGAAGGTATGAAGCCCCTACCCCCCCAAAAGAGAGTGTGCGCGAGAGAGAGAGCGCAACAGAGAGCGAGACAGGTTTAAAACGGGCGTGATCCGGAAAAGTCACGAACAAGAGAGAGAGAGAGAGAGAGAGAGAGAGAGACAGACAGAGAGAAAGAGAGTAAATCCGCGCTAAAATATCAAGGTGAAAGTCATTATAGCTTGCGTAGTACAGACCCAGCTCCCAACCCAACTTTGTGGATAGATTAATGCACGATAAGAGTCTCACATTAACGCCGATAACGGCCCAGCACTAATATATATATATATATATTAGTGCTTCAGTCTGTATCAGCTTAGTGCCATTCACACTGAAGGTGTGTACAGAGTGTTTCAGCCATACTACTTTCTGAATGTATCACAAGGCAGGGAAGTTAATAAGAACAGTAAAAAAAACACCCTGCTGAATGCTGAAGGTATTCACTTGACATCAGTATCGAAGCACAACCTTATTCCCAGCCTGTTTATGCTTCTCCTAACCTCTTTACCTAATCAGTGCATCAAAGAAAACAAGAAAATCAGTGCTAAAACAAAAAATAAGTGGTAAACATTGAGTGGGGCCTCTTGTATCATGATAATTTTAGAATGCTAATAATAATAACAATAATAATAACAATAATAATAATAAATTTAATTTCGAATGCACTTTCCATTAAAACAATCTCAAAGTGCTACAGAGAAAATGAGCAGCAAATAAAAATCACAACAAATAAAATCAATAGTTTTTAAAAAGGTGAGTTTTCAGGCCACGAGGAACGAAGGCAGCGTGAGGATGTCTGAGGAGTGAGAAGATCCTTGAGGTAAGTTGGGGCAGTTCTGAAAACACATTGGTGAGTGAGCAGTGAGGCTTTATATTCAATACGTAGTGGAACAGGGAGCCAATGAAGTTTTTTGTGAATGGGAGTAATGTGACTGTATTTTCGAGCCCTCATCAGGATCCTTGCAGCACTGTTCTGAATGTACTGCTGACGATCAGACGATCTGCTCTACTTCAGAACCATGAGGATGTCCTTATACTTGCTCTCAAACCGCCTCATCTTCTGTTTTACTGCTATCGGTGATGGACACTCTATAGTTTCATCCACAACGCACTGTATGAGAAGGCCCTTTTGTTTATTGCTATGGGCTGAAAACAAGATCTCTGTGTGCTCTCAGTTTCCATGTCTATGTCGTTTGTTTCAGTTGATGTTTTATTTACAGGCTGCCTTTATTTACTTTCATAATTCTGTGTATTTCTTTTTTATTTTCACCTTCATTACAGTTTTCTTTCTAATGGTTTCACTTATATTTGTCAGCATCACAGGACATTTGGTCCATTAATACCCTGTAACATAGAGAACTGCTGTGTCAACCCAAAGAGAGTCTGAACTTTGAGAATGGAAACTCTGAGTGTACAAGGAGTGACAAAATCCAGATGTTCATTTATACTCTTTATGAAAACTAGCACTTATTCATAGTCATACCTAAAAAAAATCAGTATGTTTTTAATGTGGACTGAATGGACTGAGGTGTGCTTTGGGTGTAATATGCAATAAACCAATCACTTTTAAAAGGCAGGGGCTGTGGTGGCAAACCAGGTCGGTTTTTGTGCCGTGTAAAAAAAAACTGCTCGTACGTTGCTGTCTTTAAATTTTACAATTTAGCACAATGTTCTGATAATTCTTAATTCTTTTACTTTCCTGTTAGTCAAAAGTACAACACTTTTGCTGCCTTAAAATACCAACACACCAACAATGCGCCCACTCACAACTAATTTAAAACGCACCGCTCCTACGAGCGAGAAACATTCGCAAAATCTAATGACATTTTGCTTGCACTGCGTGAAAATGAGGAACGCAATTGTATGAAACTACATTGGTTGCATTTTCTGCTATTGCAAAATCGGGCCCTTAATGTTTACAGACCCACAGACAGATACATTCTTAAAAATGTACTCAAATAGAGTCCTTGTGTGCTGCCTTTCAATGGTTCTTTGTTTGCACAAATGATATGTGTAAACTAGAGGTGGGCATAGATTAATTTTTTTAACGGTGTTAACACCCCCCCCCCCCTTCCCCCCACGACAGAGAGGCCGAGACAAGTTTAAAACGTGCGTGAACCGGACAAGTCACTGAAATATCAAGGTGCAATTCATCATATCTTGCGTAGTGTTGACCCAGCTCCCTCTGGCCGGGCGATATTTTTTTTATCGCGCATTAAGAATCTCGCGCTGTTAACGCCGTTAATGGTCCAGCACTAGTGTAAACACAAAAAACCTACAAATAGTGTATCAGTTTGGTAAACCTTTTTAAGGCTCTTCCCACCTACAGAAGCTTCTTCACATCTCTTTATCAAATAGTTCTTTTAAAAACAAAAGGTCACTTTAATTCATCAAGATTATGTGTAATTAATTCATATCTATTGTTCTGCATTGTGGGTGGCTGTGAAAGTTAAAGGATTTAAAGCATTTACTTGATAGATAAGGGAAGCAAAACAGTGAACAAGGACGTAACAAACAGCAGTGGACTGATGTCAAGAATGAAGGCCTATCAAGAAATGGCAAAAGCAACATAAAATAAAGCTATGATACAAATCCACATGCAAAGAAGTATGGATTGGTAAAAGGCTGGTGGACATCTGATTTTGTAAAGGGGTCTTCTTAGCCAGGGACTTCCTTTTAAACTGCTAAACAATTTTATCTACTGATCCAAATGAGCTGAAGATCAGTCTTTTTATAGTCAGCAGTGAAAAGGGAAGCTTCAAAATAGCTCAATTGTGCAAGCTGTGATCATAAGCACAGAAACACTTCCCAAAACAAACTTGAGGACTGGCTGGAGGACATGCTGATCAATAAATCATTTTCTGAGAGACGAGACAAGCCATATGGTTTTGCACTGAGAGCTGCATCGTTGCATATGTCGCTTTTTATAGCCGTCTTCCCTCGGATACACAGGAATGGAAACAGTGACCAGAACATCACATCTGAAAAAGCCTCTGACTATTCACTGAGTCTTGGACCATCAAATAGAGGTATTATAACACAGGGAAGGACAAGAAGTTGTTGCACTTACGCAGAACTGCAATAAAACTCTGGTTATCCAGCAGAACCCACAGCCCAAAGCCCATGATCAGACTGCCAAAAATCTACAGAGTAAGAAAGACAGTCATTAACACGCATAACACACACATGTGCTTACAAGTTGATAATCTGTGGCCCAGCAGGATTCAAGAGGAAGGAAGGAGAGAGGAAGTGTGAGGAGAGTGGGAAAGTAAGGCAGAGAGAAAGGGGACGACAGACCACAGACAGCTTCGTACAATAAGACATTTCTTTAGTGTTTTAGGTTCCTCAAGTTTTAGGCCCCTCTGCTTCTGCTGGCTTTACATGTTGAAACACACAGCTAGTCGTTTTCATGCAACTTCACCTTGTAACTTCAAGTTACAAGGTAACTATATGTAACTATAAAAAAATCAGGCTTCTACTTCTGTTTTTGGATATTCCTCATTGTCAGAAACCACTGAGCCTGTAATTACAAAGTTTATTTAAAGTGGTGTCTTAGTATCTATGCCATGACTATGAGATACATTTATCTAATAGGTCAATCTGCCAGTCTGACAAAGCGTTTCACGCGTGTAAGACCCATGTTTTTGCTTTCCTTAAACAAGCACAGCTTATGACAACATAGATTAACACATAATTTATCTGAATATTTTATTTTTTTGTAATCCTGATTACAGTGGACATTTTGGAATGAAAAAAAAACAAAACATTTTGGGATATAAATCATCACTCACTCATGAAATCAAAACTTGGCAAAATGCTTGTGACAAAGACAAGTAATATTTCTGAAAGATTTGTGCATTATTTGTATATATTTTCCATTTATTTGACATTTGGACACATAAGGTTTTACATTATGAGAAGCAAGTGATGTTTTAAATCCTATCAGTAAAAGTTGCATGAAAGTTTTATCATGTAAAGTGAGTATAAGTGATCAGATCTCAATTAGAAAAGCTTCGTTTCCT
The DNA here is from genome assembly GCA_037974465.1 of Brachypetersius altus. Lineage (NCBI taxonomy): Eukaryota > Metazoa > Chordata > Actinopteri > Characiformes > Alestidae > Brachypetersius > Brachypetersius altus. The sequence goes on along the minus strand of JBBPDB010028095.1, from coordinate 1,592 downwards.
CTGGCCACGCAGCGCCCCAGTCTAACCACAGGACCTGGCGCCTGGACGTTTAGCTCAAATTGGGGGCTGATGCTGTGGTAACAGAGGCAGTAAAGCAAAGGCCTGCTGGGTAATTAAAGGCCTCTGCCCTTGGAAGACAGACATACATCAGACACACACCCACACACACACACCCACACATATACACTCTTCAACACTATTAATTAGCCTTTGGGTGAGGCTGTTCATCATCCTCTTTCACTAACAGGTTTAAGTAGACTACAGTCAGAGCAGACAAAACCTGTGCTACAGTCTTCACTCGGTTGCGTGCTGCTGGGACACTCATGTTAGCATTTGAATATACATACATGCGTACATTCATACATATATATACAAACACACACATGTTTACGTTTACGGCGTACATCAGTGCTTAAGTAGTCTACGACTGTTCTTGTACCTGTAAAGCTGTACTAAAATCAACACCTACTTTTTATAAACCCTGTCAAAAGTAAAAAGTCAGAGGTTAATACACAAGAAATGACAAACAGTTAGAAGGGTAAGGGCCCAAGCAAGAGGACTGGCTATATATACACATATGTATGTGTGTGTGTGTGTGTGTGTGTGTGTGTGTGTGTGAATTTGTTTAGTTGGATCCTAAAGAGCGATGCCTTTTCTTCTAGTTATTACCTTAAAAATTCAACCTGAACTTAAACACAAAAGTCCCATGAGTGGAGTTTCCTCTGACATCCAGTGAGAGCAGCAACCCTCATGGGCTTTAACAGCTATAAGAGGACTACAGTCGTGGAGTCACAGTGGTATATCGCATGCAAGCAGCTGGGCTTGCTACGGATGGGTCAAAGAGTAAAACTAGGAAAGTGCAATTTATAATCATGAATTAATAATAGTTACTAGTACAAATTACTGTTACAGTTATTACTGATATTGTAATCTATAATTAACCTGTTTGCAGACGCTAGTGGAATATGGCTGATTAAATGGTCCAATGGGACACATTAAGGAGGCGGAAGAGTGAGCACACTTACAAAGAAGAGGAGGTTGAACAAGAACAGGAAGTACTTGGTGGCTGTAATGCATCCTTTCCCCATAGCTGCAACTCTGTGAGAGAGAGACAGACAGAGAGAGAGAGAGAGAAACAGAGAGACAGACAGAGAGAGAGAGAGAGAGAGAGAGAGAGAAAGAGAAAGAGTAAGAGGCAATCAGAGAAAAATATTGGCAGAAACTTCAGACCTATACTTGTTTTATTTAGATTATAGACTCTATGGTAGAAGAAATCCAAGCTGACTCAGGTTCTGTTCAGGACCTTGCTAAAGACAACATTAGGAATTATACACTATATACATTCACCTAAAGGATTATTAGGAACACCATACTAATACGGTGTTTGACCCCCTTTGTGCCAAGAAAACATCCCCCACACATTACACCACCACCACCAGCCTGCACAGTGGTAACCAGGCATGATGGATCCATGGTCTCATTCTGTTTACGCCAAATTCTGACTCTACCATTTGAACGTCTCAACAGAAATCGAGACTCATCAGACCAGGCAACATTTTTCCAGTCTTCAACTGTCCAATTTTGGTGAGCTC
>JBBPDB010028057.1:0-11995 GCA_037974465.1 Brachypetersius altus | reverse complement strand
GATACTGCAGTCAGAGCATCTATACAACAACTGTCACATAATAACTAGCCAACGCCTCACCCAACAATACATGAGCCCTAGAGAACAACGTAAACCATAGAGATGTGGGAAGTCAAGGTATTTTTTTTTTTTTTTATGAAACAATATAACCATTTTGTACTGGCAACAATTGCACAGTGTAATAAAACATAGTTAAATTAAATTAAATAACAACAAAATGAGTGCTCTTCAAGAACTAACGTATGCTCGGAATGAGTGGCGCACCTGCACTTTTCTACAATCTTCCGCTCAGCTATAGTTCGATATAACGAAGCTGCCTTTAGACGTGTTTCTGTTGGTCAAATGCACAGTATTAAATCGCAAAGTGCCAAAGATACACACAAACACACCTCATTTAAAAAGTGTGAAACGTTCAAAAACCCTTTGTTATTGAAAATGAGGAGTGAGCTGGTGGAAAACCACTAACCGCCGCGGCAAAATAGGGCCCTAGAACTCAATGGTCACCCAAATCTTTTCTGTAAATGATTCCCGAAACCTCTTTCTACCCGTTCAAACCACACCCAGCTCTTCATTAGGGTGGATCAGACTCGTGGTTTAAGAAGTGCTTTAGTTCACAGTTGTAAAAATGAACTTAACAGTGCACCTGAACACTGCAGGCACCTTTCTACACAACAGATGTCCCTCTTAGCCACACGGGACACTATAGATTACATTCACAGATTCTGTCGATTAACATTAACAGTTATTTCTAAAAAGAAATGAAAGCTTTCAGCATGCCGCCATATTGCCTTCAGCGTTCGTCTACGTTGTGTAATTATGTCCTAAAGCACGTGCACAAGTCTTCGTGAAGAGCTGGAGAAATGTTGGGGGGTGTATTTACAGACCATTGGGTGACCATTGACTTCTCGTGTTTGTTAGCCTCACAGCTCCAGTTCTGAACTAATGAAACAGATTTGTGACTCCAAACATGCCTTGGCTGATGGACTAGATCTGCTATAAATGAAAAAAAATTGATGTTTTTAAGCCAAACTGTTCCTTTAAAGTGCCCACGTTTGTCCGTTTACGAGTGTAGCAAGTCATGGGTTACATTTTTTCAGCCCACAGGCTCTTTTTTTACTGCCTCTGAGGCTGATATATGTGTGTGAATAACCTCGGCTCTGACCTCTGAACTCAAGGATCTCAGAAAAAACTCCTGCTTTCGGAAACGCGGCTCCTTCGGAGGGCCGTAGATATTCATTTACTCGCTGGAAGCCAGGAGTTTGGTCGTCTTCTCTACACCTTCCACTTTAATAGCGCTGTTCCTAAAGTTCCTACAGTTTAGTTTGGACCGAGAAGTGAAGCGAAGGCTCCTCTGTCAGAGCTTCTCTCCAGCAGAGAGCATCAGGTGGATATTCTCTCGCTGGTCTTGAGTCCCGGGAGTCTGACAAAAACAATCCACAGAATATTAGTGTTTTTATTTGGTATTAAACGCGTCCGCGGAGCGTTAAATAATGCATGCGTCCTCCTGTCTCTCTCACACTCCGCAGTCTGTTGCCTGTTTTTGTAGGGCAGCTAGAGAGCGTTATCACATGGCTTTCTGCGAAGCCCACACAGAGTTCAGTCCTGGTTCGCTTGTGAAGCTCCAGCTCGCCCACACACATCCATTTGCGCCGCTCTGCTTTTCAATCCTCGACAGATTTTCCACTCAATCAGCCGAGCACAATTAAACCCGTTCTGTTCAGACATCCTGTAGGTAGACTGTCCTCGGCCCAGGCGCCGATAGAGGATACGCTGTAAGGACCTGTGCTCTAATCTACGGCCTCTAAAACGCAGTTGCATGCAGAGCAGCTCTCTGCTCAAATGGCATTACGTTGGTTTCCGAGAGGTAAAAATTTACACATTGTATACAGAGACGTCTTTCAGCACATTTTAATACATTACTTACATTATATCACTGTTTATATGTTGAATTTAACATGTTAGTTGACGTCGCGTTTACGGTGGATTTCACAATGAATCTTTGCCGGCTCGTCACTGATAATCTTACAAATAAGTGCAGTAGTGCCCCGTTATTCGCGCGGGTCGCGTTACACGAGCACCCGCGTATAATGAAATAACGCGTTGTTGTGTTTTGGTAAAAAAAATGCCTTAAAAGGCCTGTTTTTATAGTGTAAACCCTAAATTTGCCCCCAAATGTTCTCCCAGATCACTTTAATTTAATTTAAAACTCAGTTTAATACATTACCCTTAACCTGAAGAAGTCAGGAAAGAGAGTGAGAGAGAGTAAGAGAGAGAGAGAGAGAGAGAGAGCGAGAGAGAGCGAGAGAGAGCGAGAGAGAGTAAGAGAGAGCGAGAGAGAGCGAGAGAGAGTAAGAGAGAGCGAGAGAGAGAGAGTGAGAGAGAGAGAGCGAGAGAGACAGAGCGAGAGAGAGACAGAGAGAGAGAGAGTAAGAGAGAGAGAGAGTAAGAGAGAGCGAGAGAGATTTAAAGTCCCGATGGCCATGCAGGAGGAGCCAGAATAACTAAAATGAGTTTAAAAAAAAACTGCCACGAAAAAAGCAAAAAAAGCAGAGAATATTTGCAGGTTCCGCGTTGTTTTGAATATTTCCGCGTAAAACGATCCTTCTCCAAAAAAAAACGCGTGTGACTGGATCCACAAGTCCCGATCCGCATAAAACTGGGGGTTTACTGTATTCAAATGACTAAATGAATATGCATACATTTGCACATTAAAAAATCCCTGAGATTATGTTTATTTTGAAGAACTCATGAGAACAGATCACTGCAAAATGTGTGTGTGTGTGTGTGTACTTGTGTATTCTAATGATCAGTGAAGTAGCCTTTCATTGATGTATAAATGAAATTTTGTATTTCAAAAGTGGTAACGATTCTGTCTATCTGTATGTGTACTTAGTTAACGAATATAATAAGAAGCATGTGCCTCCATAATATTACATCTCTTCCGAGGTCAGTGAACCGGTCCTTCACGGTAGCTCTGCTGGCAGAGTCAGTCTGATGGCTCCTCGGCCGAGTGGGAGATAAGAGTGTGTGCGTTTGTTGTTGTTGCAGGAAGTCATTCCCGTCTCAGCACGCCACCCTGGCTGCCTTTGCTGCGGTGTACATCTCTGTAAGTAATCCACGCACAGCACACACTCACCTTCCCTCGCCGTGCTCTCATTACGTCAGTCTGGATCAGAACGCACTTTAAACATCCTCGGTTTTGATCCTCCGTTGTGATTCATCTCGCATCTTTTCCTCTCCTCGTAAATAAACGGTGAGCTGACTGTGTCCCTTTCGCGTCTCGAGCTAAATCCTTAACTCTCCAAAGGACTTTTGTTGACGATTAACAGCACTGAAGCTTGATCGAGATTGTTTTCTGCTTAATATAAAGGCAGCGACTGTCGTTTCAGCAAACTGAGTGCTTCTGTCATAGCTCAAATTACCTTTGAAGTGTTGCAATTTTGTTACGCTGCTCCTTTAATACCTTATTTGGAATTGCATCTCATTTAGGGTCATCTGAGATGAATCAGAGTCTGCCACATTTTGCATATTCATGAACCCGCCCTGCCGTATCGTACGGTGCGAGTGGCCAAACGGAGAGTTCGCAGTGTTTGTTACTGTGTTGTTAAGTTGCTCAGTTCAAAATAACAAGAACTCATTAAAATGATTCAGAGGTTTTTTTCTCTCTTATGTTGCTTTTTGCTTGTTTCGCCCCTTTCATATCCAGAAAGTGTACTAACAGAAATAAACCCTGAGATATTTCTACAGGTTCAAGACCTGTTTTGTCATTTAATCCTCATACTGTTGTATATGCTAGCATCATGCTAACTTTTAATAGCCCCTATATGGGTTCCCCATTGTTTGTTAGCATCACATATCATTTACATTGCAAGAGGACTTGGACTGAAGCTTGAGTGTTTTTGCATTTGGTGAATCCTTCAGTTAATATGCAAACATAAACCTTAACCCTTACTAGTATTGTTTGTGCATAATAATAATAAGCTAATGGCTAGTAAATCCAGCTAATTTTAAGCCGGATTTACTAGCTATTAGCTTACTAAGAGCTTGGTAAACGAAATGTAGAGATTTCTAATGTTAGGTTTGTTAACTTTAAAGATTTTTTTACTTTAGTTTGGGCATCTATGTTATAAAAGCTGTGTTCTGGGACTTAAATGTCAGGTTGAGTTAGTATGAGGCGCCTCTGTATCTGAGGACTGTTTGGTGAGATGAAGGGCCGGCCAATCAAAATGTGGAGATGAGTTTATGGAGTCTCCTGGGGTTCACCTCCACACAGTGAAGTGAGAAAGAGATGTGGAGAAAATGGAAAGTATAAAACAATTTAAGGGGAAATTTTAGAAAGTTTTTGAAAGTGTCGGTTTTGGTCTGGAGTGAGCGTCCGGGTCGGGGTCAGGCTGAATTTGATATGTAGCTGAATGGAAAGTGAAAATTAAGTGTAAGCAGGAGCCTGTGGGACCTCCTCTCCTGATGAAATACTGTGTTGGAGAAAGGATGAAAGCATCGGCTGTACAGTGGGGTGCTTTCCGTCCTCAGATGTATTTCAACGCTACTCTGACCGACTCCTCCAAGCTGCTCAAGCCCCTGCTGGTCTTCTCCTTCATCATGTGCGGAGTCATCTGCGGCCTGACGCGCATCATCCAGTTCAAAAACCACGCCATCGACGTCTACTGCGGCTTCCTCATCGGAGGAGGCATCGCCATCTACCTGGTGAGTTGGTCTGTGTTCAGCAAACAAAATTATTTGCATGATATATATCTATATATTATGGGTGTAACGGTACACAGATGTCGGGTACGTACCTCGGTTTTGGGGTCACGGTTCGGTACGGTTCACGATACAGCAAAGTTAAGCAACAAACAGTTGTGAAGAATGAGGCTTGGTTTGTTTTCGTTTATTTTAAATAAACAGCAGTGTATTAACCAGTAAACACACACTCTTGCTTATATTCTCATGTGTGTAAGTGTTACGCCAGTAGGTGGCACTATTGCACCACACTCCGACCCAGGATTATGATTTACTTTTTGCTTTTTGGTCCCTCTGTGATTCCATATTACTTCAGTCACGTCTTCTCGTCGTAACGTGTATTCACCGAATGACATCATGTACCGAACCGTGACCCATGTACCGTTACGGTTCTGTACCAATACATGTACCCTTATTTTATACTGTACTATAACATAGTATTTGATTCTGTTCTATTCTATTGTTTTCATTTTGCAGCTCTTAAATTTGTACTGTCCACTTTCTGTCCTGACCAAGCAAATGTCCCACTCGTGGGTCTAATAAAGGTTTATCTTACCTGTTCTGACTGATAATACTGAATGGCTTGGCTGAAGACATCAATGGCACTGTCGATGTCCTCCTCGTGTGTATACATCGTCACTAAAGCAGAAACCTGTCACCCATGAACACACACGGCAAAAAAAAAAAAACAACCCCACAGTGAATTTCTGACCACCTGACATCTTTCACTATTGGAAATAGAACAAACTCCTCACCATTCCTTGCTTGTGCTTAAAATCCTCTATCGACCTCAAAATGTCACAGGCTTTAGTCACATGACCTATAAGGAGAGAAGAAACATCGGTGGAACGTTTACAGCCTGACCGATAAGAAAATTGTGACCAACACTCATGGATTAAAGCAAAAGTTCAGTATGTTCACTTAAAATATCGACAAAACACTACTCCCCACTGCCACTCCTCTGTTAACAGCAAGAAAACAGACTCCAAAACTGCTGTTATTGATTTATGTTTAACGGAGCATGAGCTCTCGCAGCACTCGCGACACCGGAGCCACTGTCCTGAATATCCAGCTTCGGAGTTCTGGCTTCTTTATCTATTGAAGCGCTGGGTTTTCTCCTGATCTCAGACCTGTTTCAGCTACTATTAGCGAATGAGACCCTTCAGTACACACCACTGACTCCCAATCTTAGAACTTCCGTTCTGTTCCGATCTTTTTAAAAATGTAAAATATACTACTACTAGCCTATTACTGTGCCCTAATATTATTATAATTGTTATTATTATTACTATTATTGGATGCGGCAGGCAACAAGAAGTCCTTTTGCGGATCTCGTCTGTGTTCTGGGACGTTAAGTCTTTGAGACTGATGCGGCACTAAATGCTGGGGAATTATTTTCTCTTACTCTGAAGTTTGTCGTAAACAAGCGTCGAGAAACAGCTCACAGCCAGTAGCTACTCCACAGCCGTCAGTGTTTAAGAGAACTGCCGAAACCATGTTTACTTTTATTTTCAGGAAAAATAATTAAATCGTAATTAACCAAAGAAAAAGAGACTTTCCAGAACTTTGTCTGCAGAAGCTTGTTCAGCTCCGCCCTCATTCCCCATTTTTTCCCTTCAGATCTGCATCAATCTCATTATTAACCTTTAGCGCCCTCAGGTGACGGAAATCTGTCATAGCGACGGAGAACTTTAATCCATGCAAAACTGTATAATTCGAATTTTTCATCTAATACATTTAATTAAACCCTCCTTTACCGACTGATAAACACAAACTAACCATTTTGTAGCACTGGCTGGAGCCTCCCAAAATTCATTTTTTTAGTTTATTGCCTTATTTTTCATCAGGTCTCTTCGTAGAACTGACTTTGTGTGTCTTTTAAGGGTCAGGTTAATTTTCACCTACTTTATTTTAACAATGATGGTGTTTGGCCTTTAGTGTGTAATTACATATACTCACATAAATACACACAGACACATATATTTGTGTTAAAAACAAACCTTGTATCACATATAGTTGTGCCATGGTCAGTTTGATTCCAGACGCACTCTCTGGGTGCTCCTCTGAAAAACGCTAAAATACAAAAGACAAAAATGTTCTTTCATCTATGAATCAGTACACTGTAGAGAATCAAATAACTATAGAAAATGTATGTTAAAGTAATCTGTGACAAAAATACCTGAGTACAAGTTTTAAAGTAACACACACTACATTTAATATTAACCTGGCTTATGTTTTGATCCATCAAAAACAACGGGGTTTTTCAAAAACATTATTATTTTTAGTGCATTGTGCCAGTAGACAATTCAGCCATGAGCCAGCATTGTTTTCTGGTGTCTGCAGATGCAATTAATAAAAAGGTATAGAGAAATGTCAAAGTAACAATCTGCTTTTTAAAACATAGTAATGACAGAGTAATGATAGAATGATGAATATTTAGAATGAAATATGATTTTAAAGGGGACATATTATGCAAAATCCATTTTCTGTGAGTCCACTAAAAGCTTTGGACGCCCACCATTCAGACGTAATAATGCAGAAATTTGCATAGAAGCGCCCCTCGTCTGTGGAGCCCTGCCTACTAGATTAGCTGAAGGTCCTCCATGTTTGTCTGCTGGTGTTAGGAGCAGCAGAAGACGCCGAACGCTGTGTCTACAGACAGAGGAGAGTCACTCAGGAAGTGTTGGGTTCATCTGGCTCTGGGTCCGACTCGGGGTCCAACATATAGGTCTGGATAATGTATCTTTTACACGCAGTGTTAGCATGGGTTGGTTGGGGCGTGGCCAGTAACAGCTAATTTGCATAAATGTGACAGAGACCTCAAACGGCTCATTTTGAAAGGGCCTGAAATCTCTTTGTGGGAGTGATTTTGTGCAGAGAACTTCCTGAACATGTTGTGCAGCCCATAGACGTTTTATAACTACAGTTTTGTATAATACGTCCCTTTTAAAATCTACTCATATACAGTAATCAAGAAGTGTTACTATACACCATTGTGCTGCACTCAACAGAAAATGGGAGTGAGACAGAAAGAGGCGACGGCGAGGGAGAGAGAGAGAGACACACACAGATATAGTTGGTTAGTTGAGTGTATAGTCATACCTGCAGGAGCTCGAGGGCCTTGTTGTGCTGTTTCTCTCTGCAGAGTTGGGCCACTTGGATCAGGACGGGTCGCGGGTGACCGGGGTTCTGTGCCTTCAGCGTTGCTGACAACTTCCTGCACTGATCAGCCTATCAGAAGACACAGAAGTGGACACCCAGCTTACAAATAAGAAAAATAAATAACCATGTTTTTAAGTGCGAAACACTAACAGAAAAGAAGGCATTTGAACAAACACCCCGTGTACTAAGAGCGTGTCAGGCAACTGTACGCACAAATTTACTTAATCTGGGAAAATCTCATTCCTCTTTCAGGCCTTAATACAGTGTGCATATGAGTGTGTGTGTGTGTGTGTGTACCTGATTGGTGTACATTGCCAGCAGAGCTTTGTTGAACTCGATGGCTTGCAGCTGTTTCTTGGCCAGTTTATACTCCACACCCTCAGCATTCATCAGTTTCACCTTCTTCTTGGAGTCGAAGACATTTTGGTCCTGAAGTTTCACAAACAGACATAAATCAATGCTACAGTCCCACCAACACACAGATACAGGTTCAGCAGTAACTGTAGTTTATGGGGTACCTTGTTGATGGTGATGATGTTATTGGCAGTTACTGCCAGCAAACCTACATCAGACGGCCTGAGGGAGACACACAGAAGTGGCAAAAGCTTAAAAACTCACCGTTTAAAAAGATCCAGAAATAATCCCAAGTGTCAAAACTAACATTAAAAAAGAAATTAAACGTACTTTTAATTTCTCCATAATTAAACTGTTAAGTGATTCTAGTGAAAACTGAAGCAGCGGTGGTAAATGGAGACAGATGTGAAATGGAAACAAAAGGTTTTTTAAAAAAATCACTTTTAGACTTTTATATTCATTAAAAGTGCTCAAACCCCCAAACAAACCAATAGCTTATATGTAGTCATTCAGAAAATTTTGCCATGAAATGGTTTATTTAGAGAATATTATATACTGCTGTGGTGATGGTAAGCATGGGTTGTGATGTCTACAATTAGGGCTGGGCAATTAATCGAAAAGTAATCGAAATCGACATTCAGAACCTATAATGGATCAGATTTTTCCAGGTCGATTATTTCGATTACTGTCCCCGCTCTGTTATGTTACGTTATTCCGCCGACATGTCGAGCACAGAGAGCTTAAACACTGAGACGACTGAGCAACTCTTCAGTGAACTATGAGGACAAATAAATAAATAAAATAATCGTTCATTAATCGTAATCGAGTTCAAATGTTCAATTAATCGAGATTTTGATTGTAGGCCGAATCGCCCAGCCCTATCAGCAACACAAATACAGCCGCTCTATATCTTATGATTTGGCCTCACAGTGCTCTACATGCATCACTTCACCATGAATGGGTTTATCTCCAGGACCAACTCTGGGAAAACAACGTCTCCCGCATCTAGCAACGCATTCTTAACTCTCTGTGAGCGAGCTTTTAGAGGCAGACATCTGATTCTATGCTGTGGACAATTCTGACTCTGAATGATGTAAATAAGTAACTGTGGTGATATAAATTCATATTTTCCTATTTTATTTACATATATGTGCAAATGTATACACTTGTTTTGTCTTGATTACTCTGAAGGGCACCTGTAATTCCTACTGTATACAGAGACAATATAAATAGAGTGAGTGCTGGTCTGTGTGCGCACTTCAGTTTGATGACTTGGTTATAAAGTTGTAGCGCATCCTCTGTTCTGCCCTGGAGCTGCATGACGAATGCCATCTGAGAATGAATCACTGCCAGTTCAGCATCTATGTCCTCCTCCGTCACATCCTGGAATTCGAACACATTTTTGACATTTACAGTTATGGCATTTGGCAAAATTTACAGTTATGGCATTTCCCTCACACTCTAACCCCAGAAGACCTGATGCCAAACGGAGATTCTAACAGATCATACAGACATTATACCAGCAGAGCCATCTCAGACCAAAATAGAGGAAACCTCAGGAACCCTCTCAGGTCAGAGATGGCATGGAGGTCCGTTTCTGATCTTAGTGTGCAGTGTGTGTTAGTTCTGTTGGTTTAAGTCATGAAAAAGTAGTTCTGTAAACAGGTGATCACTATTTGAAACAGTGAATGTCTCAGCAGTTGAATGTGGTTTTCAAGGCACTGAGCTTTATTTTAAATGTAAGTAACGTGTATTTGTTAGATCATAGCAAAGGCACTTTCTCGATTAAATAATCCAAAAGTTGACTCTCAAAGCAAGGAGAGCTGAGATACTCACAGAATCTTCCGCCAGGGACATCCTACAGAGCTCTGCGGTGAGAGAGAAATCCAAATCAAAACCCACAAATACAGAGAAACCGTTCTCACGGATTAAAAAATAATAATAATAATCTGCCGGGGGCGGTCCGGGCACTTCAAGTGAGTCGGTTCAGTACGTTCACTTAAAAGATGGCGAACGACACAACACTACTCCCCGCTGCCATTCCTCTGTTAACAGCAAGATAACAGACTGCAAAACTGCTGTTATTTATTTATTTTTAACGGGAGCATGAGCTCTCGCAGCTCTCGCGACACCGGAGCCACTGTCCTGAATATCGAGCTTCTGAGTTTTGGCTCCGTCGAGCGTCGAGAAACAGCTGGCAGCCAGTAGCTACTCCTCAGCTGTCAGTGTTTAAGAGAACTGCCGAAACCATAATGTTTATTTTTATTTTTAGGAAAAATAATGAAATCTTAATTAAACCAAAAAAACCGGCAGACTTTCCAGAACTTTGTCTGTCGAAGCTTGTTCAGCTCCACCCCTCGTTCCCCATTTTTTCTTCGGATCTCATCTCATTATTAACCTTTAGCGCCCTCAGTTGACGGAAATCCGTCATAGCGATTGAGAACTTTAATCCATACGTATGTGGATTTTGCAATATAACTAAAACGACAATGATTTTCAAACACCAGTCCACCTGACATACAGGTTTCTGGACTGTCAAAACAGCCTGGAGCTCCTGGTGGAAACGCACACATTCATACATTGATAGAATCCTGACCGTGTCCGCAAGTGAAACCAGGACCTTTTCACTGTGAGGCGACAGTTTCACCATGCCACCCCTTCATTCACCCCTAAACCTTTTGAATTCCGGAAAACTGATGATTTGGGACCGAATGTGTAGCAATAAAATCACAATACTGATATTTTGTCCATGTCATGCAGCTCTTGTTTTAAGAGCAACTTCTATTGTGTGTGTTGAACTCATTGGGTTTGTCTATGGTTTTCTAAGCACAAGTAATTAAAACTGTGAATACATGTGGGTGTACAATGTTCAATACCGGTGAGCATGAGCCTCTCTTACCCCAGTCTGGGCCATTCCAAAGGGTCCCGGGTTCATTCCCAAGAAGAGAATGTTCTGTCCACTGTGGCAGTACCTTTCCGCATAGCAGCGGTGTGTTTCCCAGGCGTACTCCAGGGGGTTGTAGATGTATCTTACCGGTTCCCCAAAGCTCAGCAGACGCAGTCGGGCGCACAGTTCCAGCTCGGCCTGGAGAAAGCGCTCTGCCGGCGTGGAGCCGCCTGGGGCTGAGCTGGGGGTCTGCAATGGGCTTTCTGCCACTGTCTGAAGCTCCCTCTCCTGCCGGGAGTCCCCATTATCCAGCCCGCTGTTGAGGGAATGCATAAATAGGTAATTTTTCTGAATTGATACATTTTCACAAAAAAACAATCAACAACAGCAACCTGCACATGCCAGATTGGATTGGAGTCAACATGTCTTGCATGTGGGCGCAATTCTTTATCTCTAAGAAAGACACGCGGAAAGCCATTTGTAAACTGAGCAATGCCGAAAATTCTAGTATGGGTGCATCCACAAAGACTTTCTCAACTTCAGGATTAATTTATCATATAAAATCAAAACAGACCGCTCGAGCACAAAAGAGGCAAGACCCTTCGAGCACAACCACAACCAGCGATTTCACGGGCAACAGCTCTGATAGACATTCCTGCAGTCAGCATGCCAACTGCACGCTCCCTCAATAGTTCAACATCTGCGGCAAAAGTAATTGAGATCTATCAGTCTAGTAAAGGTTATAAAGCCATTTCTAAAGCTTTGGGACTCCAGTGAACCACAGTGAGAGCCATTATCCACAAATGGCAAAAACATGGAACAGTGGTGAACCTTCCCAGGAGTGGCCGGCCG
>JBBPDB010028039.1:0-11996 GCA_037974465.1 Brachypetersius altus | reverse complement strand
CTACTCTAGCAAATTACCTTAGGCAGGGTGTTAAGAGTCTCTTTGGACTCAAAGACACAATCAATTTACTCTCCAAGTGCCAAAAGGACATACTAGAAAGCAGTGGACTATCACTGCTAAACCTTTTAAACATGAAAGCATGAGGGAATGTCACTCAACACCTCCCTCTGTAGTTGTTCTTAGCAGCCTTTTCCTATGTTATTCCTTGTATTCCTGTGTTTTGTCCTGTCGTCTGACAGAAACCACTATGTGTGAGGGCTGACACGATGGTCCATTTCCAGTATGCACATGCATGTTTGTGCCTACACAAAATGGCATGCAACCTTCATTATCCATTTCTGAGCCTTCTCACAAAGCTTCACTTCCCATCAACATCTCCTCAACCATTCCACTCCATCTCCCTCATACAGTCTCTCCTTTCCAACTGTCTGTCACTTAACTTTCCATTGCACTCCCCTTTAGCTTTCTTAATGTCCTAACTTGTGAACTGAGCGAGCCAATCTTTGCCATTTTCAAGGTTTCAATTTATTTAATATTTTAATTACATCACATAAAAATATTCCATTAAAATAAAACATCTTAATACTTAAATAAACAATTGTTTACCTACAAATTAAATGTTGTAGATTAATGGTAGTGTATTACTCTTGGATATACCTTTTAATAAGGGCCATATTTAATACATTTTATTAACAATTTTAGTGCAAAGAAGTGAACAATATATGTTTGTTGTGCAAAGAATGGAAAAAATATGGAACAAACTCATGGTTAGTATTTGTGTTTCACGTCTGAAATGATTGCCAATGCGACTAGGCCATTGATGATCGTCTCTCTAAACCAAGAGAAATTTAAAAAAAAGAAGAAGAAAAAAAAAGTACACAAAAGTGACACAAAAGAAACTCTTTTTAATAAGTCAGATCATTTGGATCAGATCACTAAGATTATCCGGGTCATTTGGCTCCCAAACACATAGACAGACAGGGTAGATGCTGCATTCCCAGTATTCCCAGCTGACAGGATATGGCAGCACGTGGCCATACTGCAAGTTGCAAAAGCATAATGTAAACCAACACAGGTAGACGTGGTTTGCTGATGAAACACAATAAGATTCCGTGCCAAAAAAATACAAACAAATTATTGTTGAAAACATTTCACTCGTTCCTTTCTCTCTCACACACAAAATTTGGTTACTGTGTTAGTGGCTCTGTATAAAATATTTACAGGACTGGATCTAAATTTTGTGGACCAGAACTGCCTTACAAAACTTTTCCATGAGTTGTCACTCTGTAAGAGTGTTTAGTCTTGGAGCGTGGTGCAGCCTTAGTTCATGGAAGACCGACACAACTAAAGACTAGAGCATAAAATGATAGTTGTCAATTGTTGTCAACTGTGGCCCGGACAAACCGACTTGATCAAAGAAACACTGAATGCTTGTCCTGATGTTGAATGCCAGATGCGCTCTGCTACTTTAACCACCTTTACTGTCCACTCAGAAGGAATTATTAAACCTCCACTGTGTTTTAATGACACCAAGCGGTAGCTTTGACCATATGATGCAGGTTCAGCATATATTACCAAACTAGCACAGCACACATCACAGGACAGTTTTCTCAGAATGTCCTGTATTATAGTGCTTACGTTTAGCCAAAATGTTGTTTGGAGGCTGACTTGAACACGTGGGTGCATAGCTTTGCTAGCTTAGCTAAGGTTAAGATTTATAAACTGAGGTAGATTTCTGAGGTGGAGTTTGAGAAATGTTAAAGCAATCTAAAGCAATCTTAATAGTTAGTGCCTATGTTTAGCCTAAACGTTGTTTGGATGCTGACTTGAACACAGGAATGCATAGTTTTGGTAGCTTAGAATGGCTTATGGTTAAGGTTTATAAAATGGGATTTTAAAATGGACAAATATACTGAAAGCAATTGTTCAGCCTGTGAAATGAAATGCTTCAGAATCTGGTTTGAAGCGCACAGCCCAAGCAGAACATGCGTGAGACCTCCCTATCCACAAAGACAAAGTCAAGAACCGACTCCTTTTCCACTGACACATCTATATCAAGAGCAGTGTTGACATATTGAGTTTCCTTTTGTCACAGTTCCTACCTGCGACCACTGGGGGCCGCTGCTGAACTATGGACCTTCCCAGTACTCACGATCACTGCCATCACACACCTGATCGTTATCTCTCCCTGATAACCTCACAGCTGAACTGTGTTCAGTTGTCATGTCTCTGTCTTGCCATTGGTCCTTAGTTTTTTCCCTGATGTATTTAGGTTCACCTGTTTTGTTAATCATCATCCAGACATACAATCCCTTACCCAGCTCCTTGTCTTTATGTCCTTCTATGTATCCTTACCTTGACAATTAAATCCCCAAATAATGCATTTACGCAGCAGTCATGCTGTTTACTACTGGGGAGCAGTGTTAAAACACTAATATTACAATAAATGCAAATAATGTTAATACAGTAAACAGTGGTGTCATACCTGGCAAGGTTTTCGCTTAACCTTGTCTAGATCTCTTTCCTCATGGAGGCCCAATATTACCTTTCTTCCATAAAATACCTGAGTCTGCTCTTTTTACATCATTAGATTAAATATATATATATAGACAGAGAGAGGGAGACATGCATGTGTGTGTATGTGTGTGTGTGTGTGTGTGTACCATGTTTAGTTGGAAAAGTTGGAAAATGTTCACTTAAAAATTAAGTAAGTAATAAGCAATATGAAATAATTAATACAAATGTAGGGTATGGGCCCCTAAGGTTATCCACTTGCACTATTTAAATAACTCTGCATTAAAATGTACTTTGGATTTTTTTCATGGCATCACTACAAAGAAGTATTTTGGCACCTTTATTTCAGAGGCCGTAGCCTTAAGCATCGTTTAAGGATTGTCGAGCCCACCGAAGCGTGAGCTGTCTCTGAGTAAATTGGGCGGAGAATAAAACTTCAGATTGGACTGAGACATCTTTCTGTCCTTCAGGATAAAAAACGGGCGAGGACAACAAGGATTTATCAGACGTGAAGCGTAATTCTCTCTCCTTGTTAAAAATTAATTGGCCACTTTTGTTTATGGATTCAGCTCTCCACCCACCTTGGAGGACAGCTATGCAGAGAGTAAACAAGCCTGAATGAGTGTGGCATGCTTATTTTACTATTATCAGCAATGGCAAACAAGACAACAGTACCTGTCTGCTGAGACTTCACTTTGTATTCAAGTCATTATTGTTTCCATCTGCCTCTGAATAAGAGACACAGTCATTTTTCTTAATATAACTGATATCCTAATTAATGTTTATAAAGTTATTTGTCATTTCTTGTGACAGAGTTGACAAAGTCCTTTCGGGGCTGTCTTATTAATTCTGGTGACTGTCCTTTTGGTGGGTGGTAATGGTGCTGTTTGTTTTCATTGAACTCGCTCCCTGTCAAGAACAGCTCTTTTCACTGTGTACTCTAATGCTACCCCTGCAACTTGATTTATAAATCCGACCGAGCTCAGTATGAAATAACTAGTGACCTGAATGCACGCCCTGAAGCCCTGCCGTTCGTTTACACTTCTATTTTATGTGAACAACAAAACTGAAAAGTCACTTATTTTAGTTGCTGATAAAACAAAGCTGTTCTGAACTCTAGAGGCGCCTGGGAGGGTCTGACTTTAAGGGTAAACATGTACAAGGAAATATATGCAACTGCAGTGAGGTCAATCAACAACAACAAAAAAATCACAAAGGCTGTGCTTTTTGGCCAAGTATTAGATGAATTTGTTGCCTGAAAAAAAAATTTAGATGAGGTGTTTGCATAGGAATTTAACAGTGTTTAGCAGCCAATAAGAGCAAATACAGCTCTGGAAAAAAATAAGAGACCACTTGAATTTGTTTTTAAATCCGCATCAGCACTCCACGGCAGTGTCTGTTAAATTCCTACGCAAACACCTCATTCTGCGTCATGAGGTACTGATTAGTGATCACCTGAATAAAATATTTTTCAAAGAGGAAAAATATAAAAACACTGCTGTAATCAACACTCTCTTCTCGCAGTGTGACCAGCTGGACGGAAAAATACAACTAGAAGTTCATCGAAGGTAAATTCTGCCAATTACTGCCAGTTTGAGTGAACAAGAGATTTGTTTTCTTTGAATTATTAAAATTCTGTAAACGTTGAATCATTTCTCTTTTTTTTTTTGTCATTTCTTTTAAAATTATGCTTTAAAGAACGATGGTTCATTTTGGAAATGAGGAGAAATAAAGCAAAGCTGTTTAGTTCAATACTTGCACATATGAAAGATTAAACCTGAGAAACTGAACATTTTTGCAGTGGTCTCTTATTTTTTTCTGGAGCTGTAGGGTAAAAATCACACACCAGGAGTTTTTGAGGTTTAGAGCAATTAAAGGGTTTAACATGACATGCTAAGATACAAGTATAACTCAGCAGTAAAAAAAAATGTCGAGTTTATTTGAGTGTAAAACTCTAAATGGGAACATAGAGAGAGGAAACATTTGGTATTTAATGGTGCTATCCAAAGCAATTTGAAAACTGTCAACAGCCAGACGTCCTGCTGGCATCCAGCGGCATCATGAGTGTTTCTCAAACCACGAGCAAAACTGTGATTTCCCAGCTGGGCAATCCAGCCTCAATCAACACTTTGAGTGCATGCAGTGACCCTGCTCTGTTTAAATCAGCAGTTTATGCAATCAACAACTTGTTATCATCCATTTTTTTGGATGACCTCTGAACAATCCTGATTATTGCAGCATCATAAACAGCTTACAAGGCCTAGGAAAAGTTTTTGTCTGAATATGTCATCACAGGAGGTGGGCAGGCTAGTCAAACCCACCCTGCAGTGAAAGTGTTGTTACTTTAGTGAAATAATGACTCCAGCAGAAGAAGTGGATGAGGAAAAAACAACTTGAGCAGAAAAGTGTCCAGGCCAAAAAGTCCTCCCGAAGAACTGCAGTGAAACATCCAGCACCTATCAGCAATCAAATGTGTTTGGCTCTGTTCTCAAGTTTCAAGTTGAGATGTGTGAACAACTGTAAACTGGTCCAAAAGGAGAATGAAAATAAGTGAGAACCTTCAAAATGGTTGGAGAACATCCATAAGGAATAGGTGGGTAAACTGATACTTCTGATACCAATTTGTCCTTTCGAGAATTAACTTTTTCAATGCTAAGTGTTTCCTTTGACCCTTTCCACAGTAGCAATAAAATGTCATATCAATCTAGTTGAACAAACCAAATCCGAAAGTGAGATCATGCCAACATTTAGAAAACTGCTTCACTGGCTTTAAATAATTTTTTGTTGTGCCAGCTTTATTTTACTGTGAAAGTGCAGTTGACCATTTATGAAGAGGTGTGAATAGTTTTGACAGCAGTAAGGGGTTCTAATTCCTCCCTTCATTCTCAACATGTTAAACACTGAGAGCCCACAGTGTCCCAGTTAATCTCTTAGGAGTTACAGGGGAAAGGAATTATTTCATAATATTAATTAAAAAATCTGAATTCATTTTACATTCGGTCAACAGAATGGCCTCTGGGGGGAAGAGGTTAAACAAGAAGTGAAATCTAAAGTTCCATGCTTTTAGTAGAAACTGTTAAAAGTGTGTCTTAATTAGTCATATCAGGCCTGGAGTTACTTCAGTGGTATCTACCATCCCTACATGCTATAATGTGCCAAATAGTAAAAGGAACATGCTGGGTTACTCTCCCTCTTTAAACAATATTAAACTGAGAGCCACACTCTGACAAAACATATCCCAGAAATCACAACCTCCAGAGCTCAAAAGGTTCTAAGGAAAAATAGGCCTGTGGTGTGGGCGCACCATAAGACCCACTCCTAAAAAAACACTTTCTCAATGAGGCACCCTAACATGCATAGATTTGATTAGATAGCGGTTCCCAGAAACAACAAACATCAAATGTGTTTTTGTCTGTTCCCCCGCATTGTAGTGAAGTTGTGTCCACTTCGTAGTCATGGAGAATAAAACACATAATTTAGGTAATTAATCCTTTCTTTAGAGTAACTATAGTACTAGTAGAAATATCAGAATCAGAATTGCGTTTATTGGCCGAGCATGTGAGCATGCAATGGATGTTGCAACTGTGGGACAGACTGCAGAACAGATAAACTTTAATGAACTTAGACACAATATGAGCTCAAGAGCTCTAAACAAAACAAATCCTTTACAACACAGGTGTAGGTTCCAGAACACAGATGTCCATCCACTCCCAGTAGGACTAAGGCTTGAGGGGAGAGCACACTCTGTCCAAGCTGTCCTAGATACTTTTAAGTTCACTCACGATGGTGGCCAGTAAAGTTGGTCCGCTTCTCGCGGACCGGCTTGAGGTGCGACTTTGGCCAGTAGAGACACAGAGAGAGCAGGCTATCGCCGTCTACCATGCATGCCTCGGGGAAGCATTAGCTCCGCTGTGTTTCCTCCAGACTGCAGTCCGTGTTTCAACTGCCCATTGAAGCGGCTGACAGGAGGCAGGTAGAGCTGGATTGGTGAGGCAAAAGTCCCTGTTCCATTCATCCAACACAAGCTGTAATAAACTCAAATAGACACAACTAGACCGGCTGGCTTTTTAGTTGTGTCTGGCTCGACACAAATAACCAATCACAAGACTGAAAGTATTACTCTCAACCCATGGACACTTAACATGAACACGAGACAGGTATGCCTGTAATCAGGTGTCTAGTAACCCAGCTGACTCATGTGCAGAGACTGCCTCTACAATGTGCTGCCCCGGCACCAGGTCCAGACACACCAACACATGACATCACCAAGACAGGACCCTAACACTGAACAGGATCCTGGCATAAGTTCCCAGGCAGTCAAGATGTTGCAGGATGTAATGCAGTCTCAAGTTCACTGCATCATCCACGATGGGTCTGCCCGATAGGCAAACTGCAGGGGGTCCAGTTGGTGTCCTTCAGATGGGCTGGAGCCTTATTGATTTTCTGTTTCTGGAACAGTCGGCTCACATTCGCTTCGTGTATTCTGAGTTCCAGTGGGAGGGAAGGGGGTGAGAGGTGTGATGAAGGTCACTGACTCTTGCCTGGGCAGGGTGTGGAAAGAGGTGTGAGAGGTGTGAAAGGGGTCATTGTCTCTGAGGTAGCATAGGTGAGGGGTGTGAATCTCTCTGTCTCAAACCTGCAGAGAAAGGAGTTAAACTTTTATGCCAGGTCTTTATTTGCTTCATCAGGGGGTGGTGGTTGACCGTAGCTGGTGATGTCTGTATTAGTCCACTTCTGCACAGTTTTGACTATAAGCATGGCACCCAAGTTGTTGCCTGTAAACTGGAAATAAGATGGACCAGGCAAGCTGCCTGGGAAACAGAGCGATAGGCATATTTCAAAGTGGTCCAGTGATGTTGTCTGTGTTTAGGAAGTTCGTGGTTAGTGGTGAATAAAACGGTTTGCAGTTAATGAAAAAACTATCCAGGTTGAACTGCAGAATTTCTGTAACACTGTGACATCAGTGCACCAACTATCATTAATGTAGTACCAGATTCTCCCTCCTTTGCGATTTCCCAGAGATTTTGGTTATGTGATCCGTGCGGTGAAGTTTGATGTGATCTCCGGGTTGCGCTCACTGAGCCAGGGCGTGGCAGACATCACAGCTTTTTTCGTGCCAGTATATAAATGTTCATATATTTGGGCTAAATTGGACATAAATATTAATCAATAATTTTGTTACATAAATATTAACGTAAATCCAGCTACATTTCCATATAAAAGTGACTATAAATGTTTTGGTACTGTGGAGAGAAACACATTGAAAGCGTGGAGATGGTGAAATACAGCTGTACTCAGAGGCGTGAGGTTTGAAAGTAGGCAATCCGAGAACGTTATTCATTTCTCCTTGCTGCTGATTGGTTGCTGCCTTGTGACGCATCCCTCGCTGTACTCAGAGGCAGGGTTTACTGTATATTCATGCTACTGCATAGCATTAAACAGCCCAGGCCAGCACATTCAAGTCATCATTCCCCTCACCTTATAGCTCTAGATTTATTGGTAAATTGCGGCACAATTACATACAACCAAATTTTTTCTTTAATCAAATTTCATTAAAAAAATATTGTGATTTCATCGAGTCCTGAAACATCTGTGAAACCAAATTGGGAGTTGACTCAGTCGCTACACCCCTAAATAGTGGGGGGTGATATGGCAAATATTTAATGAAACAATACACATGCACAACAATGCACAGTATGTTGCAATATGCATTTTTTACATCTGTTAAGTAAAAAAACCCTACCAAATACTGACCAGAACTGGTTTCATAAGGTTTAACCCATTGCACTGGACTAAATCAAAATGAGTCAAATCAATTAGGTTTATGTGACGTCTGGTGTACCTTCGACTCGTCAGATGAGAAGTGGATCACCGGAGTATTAGGAGTTAGGGCTCTGGATTTGAGGTGAATGAGTGTGAGTGAGAATGAAGGGCTGCAGGTATGCTCGCTAGGAGCTGAGTGTGTGAGGGAGTGAATGAAAACAGGTGAGCTCATTAGGAGCTGAGTGAGTGTGATGTGTGATTGGCTGAGAGCGTGTTTAAATCCCGGTCGAGCCAGAGAAGCAGTGCGTGGTCACCTAGTTCTTTGGGATACGGTATGGTGAGCTAGAGGGAACAGTGAAGAAGCACCGTATGTAAAGAAAACGTATGAAGGTTGTGTACAGTCGTTCTGACTCAAGAAAACGTATCGCCCTGTGATTTGAACTGTGCTGTGTGAGTCGGGCGAATGAGTTGGGAACTGTGTGTGGGACTCTCCTACTATTCAGGAAAAGACTTCAGGACTGAAGGCTTCAACCATCACCGCGATCAGAGGAAGAGGACTTGAGTGATTGAGAGACGAGTGGCACGTTCTCTGGTAGTGTGTTCCATCTTTAAGCTCTTCCTCTCTCTCTCTCTTCTGTGTTCTAAGCAGGAGTAACGTGTGGCTGTGTGAAAAGCCTGTTTTTCAGGGAGGTCTTGACTAAGAACAGAGGACAGTAGGACCCGTCCGTGCGTTGTTAGACAGAGGCGGGACATTTAGGAAATCACAAGGACTGTGGATCCGCAAGGAGTAGAGACTCCTCAAGAAAGGACTCCTCAGGAGTCAGGAGTTGAAAGTGTTTTGTGTTGAAACTGTTCCTCTTATATCTGGTTGCGTGCTGCTGTTTCTATCTCCCCTCAGCCCGAAATGCCAGTTTATTGTCATTTAAGCCACAAACATTCAGTACACATTCTTCTAGGACCATGGTGCAACTTAAGAACAAAAAAGATCCACAAAGAACAAAAACGGAAACACCACAAACTACGAAAGTGCAGACAGGACAGGACTACACAGAGCGCAACGAGAGCAAAGCGAGAGAGAGTGCAAGAAAAGCAAGAGCCACAATATTACATTACAGACAACATACAGTGCTGCATAATTAGTCTAATTTCAACAGTAAGTTTATTTATTTATCTGTAGTATTTATATCCCTGTTTCTTACTGACCACAGCATTTTGTGAATGTAGCATAGTACAATTAGTACTTTCAGAGTACTAGTATTTTCAGGAGAGTTGATTTTGACTTTATGCTATTTGTTGTTGTTGTCTCTTGTGTCTCTGTGTGAATGTGCTTTAATATTAAAGATTTCCAATTCGATTCTGTTGCTGATTTACTGACATAATCCACATAAATATCTTGTATCTAAATTAACACTGATTCTGAGCGTCAGCAGGGACCACCACAATGGCCTTCATGTTATCGTTACAAACCTCCCTGCCTGCCAGCCCATGCACCATTTGCTTATGAATATATTTACTCTCTGTCTTACCCCTCAACCTCTGTCAATGGAGGCGAATTTACCTAACAGCCTCACATTTGTGTCTGCACACACCCACACACAATACATCTGCTCTCTCATCATTGTTCTGGACCTCAGCCTCCATCGTAAGCCACAGAGATCTCTTTAAGCAGAACGGCTAATCCTGACTACTGACCGCTGATCATCATTTTATCACGCACTGAAGGATAATCCCAGCTTCCCAGTTCAGACAAAGCGTGCCAGTACAGATATAGCGCGTGTAGTGAAGGTATTAGGTGTTATGGTGGTGGATTAAAGGAGTAAAATACATTTAACATAAGTGAAAACTGTACACAGCATTTATTTTATACAACAGCATTACAGGAAAAGCAGAGGCACCGAGCACAAATTCCAGCCATTCCCTTGATCACACGAATCCAATTATCAACTCCACAAAGTGTGTCATACATTACGTTTATGGGGTTCTATGATGCCCTAAAGTAAGCCAATGCTTGTAATACGGATTCACTGAGAATGCATTCTATTCCAATTCCAATTTGTATTTAATTTTTTAATCTGCATTTTTAAGTCCAGCTCTCACATGGTGTGGGTTGAATGTACACATCTCCAAGTTTCAGTATAAATAACATCGCTTGGTATTTTGAGGGCCAAACTGGCTATTTAAATGCTTAAACAAAAAGTAATTTGCTTATAAAAATCCAATAAGTTATGATGGTGCCACAGAACAAGATCGGATTTGGCCGATTTGACCTCGACCAGCGATAAACTGTTGTAGCACAATTCTGCATGACTGCATGTGTCGCACAGCCAGTTGCAACTTACTTTCAGTACAGTACTTTATTTGATGTTTGATGTTCTTCCAACAGCAAACTGACATTTTTTTTCTCATTTCTGAATTTGCTTTCATTTAAAATGCCACTCTGTCTCACTTAAAGGCAAATAGTGTATTATTATTTTATCTTTGGCTACTAGAACGTACCAGAAATGTGCCAACATGTTTCATATGTTCATTTAGCCTGCACAGCATGAGCTCTGGGTTTAAAAAAAGGCTAATTATAATTAGCCAAATAAATAGCCATCAGCCAATTTGGCAGGAAAGAAACGGGAAATGGCCATAAAAATTCATGACTGGTGCATGACTATTTAGCACAATGAATCACGCGTAATTGCACTATATTGCGGTGCAGATGTAGTGCATGTCCCTGCCTCATATTATTTCTCTCATTAAACTGCAGTGCAGATCGACCAAAACCCAAATAAGCTAGATGTTTGGCCCTTTGAAGAAAAAACTGCCAGTGCCGATCTGGGCTGATTCCTCAGGCTTAACCCCATGGTGTACATAACTTCTTGTAATTCGGGTCCCTGCATATGTCACTAATTTTGCAATTTAAATTGAGCATGTGGCAAAATAATAATAACTCTAGACTAAGTTAAATAGCAAGTAGCCTTTGAAACCATATACAAAGTTAATGTTATTCTTACTGTTTTGTAATAAGCTTAATGTACAGCTACGTTTTCAGAATGGCTAATATTAGACTTCGAAAAGTGTGGCGGTAACAAGGCTGCTCACAGAACCTGTAGAGTGTTGCCTTCTTTCCAAGTCTGACCTTCAGAAACATTTTCATTCAAATGCATTCAAATTTTTACAACGTCAAACACACCCACTAGACAGATGGGCCCACAGATTTAATGTTTAGTAACCAGCAAGCTTGGACATTTAAATATGACCAATGAAGCTGACCGAAGTAAATAAAACATATGCAGGTTGAGCTGATGGTGAATATGTCTGGGTTCATTTTAGCTTCATTACGAAACCTAATTCAACATGTTTCATAATCACAAAACGTAATATATAATAAAAAGTAAAAATAATAAAAGTCAGTAAACTTTTCAAACAAAGCGAAATCTCTGAAGGCTGTGGCCATTGTTGTACTGTGGGCAATGATTAAGTCTTTTCTTACAGTCAGCCTCCACCAATGCGCATTTGTCCTTACATCTCATTTGATTAAGAACTAATTCGCTTCTAGATGGAGGCCTAGCGGCTACGGAGTGGTAATCTGGTGGATTAGTGGTTAGGGAGCTCACCCTGAGATACGAAGGTTGTGGGTTTGAATCCCAGGACTACTATTTGGGCCAATGGGTGAATGGTTTAAATGCAGAAATTTTTTTTTTGCAATTCACATATGACAAATGGCCATTTTA
>JBBPDB010028029.1:0-11996 GCA_037974465.1 Brachypetersius altus | reverse complement strand
ATTTTGTGTATAAACTCCGCCCCACCCCAGCTACTCATCCGTCATACTTTCAGACACTCTTTCCCATTGAGTCTCTCAAGAGGTAAATTAGACTTTATCTTCTGTCATATTCAGAGACAAATCTCAGAGACAAATCTCGACTGGAGGAGTCAACATTCCCGCTGTAAAGAACCTGTTCCTTGTAGGGCATTAACACAAAAGTCAACTAGTCGACTACAGAGGCACGAGCCGATGCCCCCTGAGAGAATTCAATAAGTCGTGTTTTTTCCTCTCTCTGTCCTCGCTTGTGTATGCAATACAATCTCTGCCTTTGATTGGCTTATGCTGACACATGTTCCTTGGTTTAACCAATTATTATAGTCTCTTCATAAAAGGCGCTGTACCTTCACTCTAGACACACAAACAGCACGGAGACGTGCACAACCTGCAAGCCAGTGTTAAAGTACAGTAACAGTACTGCATTTGAATCTATAGAGCTGCACCAAACAGGCAACATTTTCCACCACTGGCTTGATGCTACTGCCAGGCTGGTGGGAATTAGTATTATCTCAGCAGACAGGTAAACAAAAGTTACCCACATCCTTACTACGGTGGCAGTTAATGAGAGCAGTAACCATTAGCATTCAAAATCACCGCCCAGAGGTAAACAATAAGCTAAGACACACAAAGGCCGAACATACCTTCCAACTATCTTGGAGCTTTGGGAAATATGTTTCATTAAAAAGGCAATAGATGTCTAGAAAATAAAAAGGTTTTATCAGTATAAAACAGCAGGAACAATTAAAATAAGAAGGTACCAAGGTGTCCCCAAATATTCCCAGTGTACCACTGCAGCATTCGCTGAGGAGTATTGGTACAGTTTAGTTGGGGCTGATTATCCTGCCCTAGCGTAGCAGGCAGCCTTCCATTGAAACCTTCTGTGCTAAATCCCCAGCGCTAAAAACCATGCTAAACATTACGGCTGCTTTTGGAGCCCACAGGCAAAGCTTCCATTCGGCCATGCCAAGCGAGTCTGGCTGTATTCATCTCAAATCAAAAGCATCTCGGCCTCAAATTCAATTAAACTTTCTGAAGCGTATTCAGGCCTTATCGTGCTGATCTGTACGAATAAGACCCAACCAGACGATGCAAGAGAACACTTTTTTCAACTCAGAAGAGAAAACATCTCCCCAGGAGACATGAGGTGACTGGTGGTAATTACCACTTTCTCTCACTTTCTCTCTCCCTCTCTTTACTTATCCCCCTTTCCTAAATCTGTCTCTCATTTCGTACATGAGCGTTTGCCGACAGCAGGTGGACACCACCGACTGTGACTGGCACACAAGCCTTACTTTAATCAGGCTGCAGACACACACACACACACACTGATCTCATGAGCTGTGATGAAAGGCTGGTCACACTGGGCGTTCGCTCACATCCACACAAACAGAACGTTGACCTGTCAGAACAGCCTGTATTCAAGAACACCTTGCTGTTTTGCTGTAAAGGCGTTTGTAAACAAGAACTGACCCAAATGAGAACCATCTGAACTTATGGTTCCGGGGCTAAGTCATTTCCCAATTGCTTAAGAGACAGCTGGAGCTGTCACAGTTGCCCTAAAAAGTTGCAGGAGCAAGAACAGCAAATACGTGAAAAAAAAAGAAGATACGAATCACAAACATTTACAGACCTATACCTCACAAGAGATCATCTGAGCTTTGAGCAATTCAGAACCATTTTTGGAACAATGAACTCCAGTCAAATGAAATAACTCTGTTCATTATGTTTGGAGAAAGAAGGCAGAGGCGTTCGCAAAGAATATCTTAGCCACAGTGAAGTACGAAGGTGGAAGCAGCATGACATGGGCTGCTTCCCTAAAGACGGTACAAGAACATTCATGTTTCCCTTAAAGATGAGCAACGTCTCAGTACCATCTGAAGGGAAGTACGGAGAATAAAGATATGGGGCTGCTTCTCTGATGTACGGTACTGCGTCGTCACACATAGTCAAAGGAAACATGAATGGAACATGAATTTCCCAGAAGAAATTGAATTGTTTCTGGCACTGAAACCAAACAGCCATCCAAAATGGGCTTACAGTACATGTCAATTGTAAGGAGGGTTTTGACATTGTGAGTCCACTGGAAGGACCCCCACAACCTTAGAGAAGCTTAATAGAAATTGGGTAAAAATTGAATGACAATGCTGATTACATTTCACAATAGATGATGCTGTGGCTGCTAATAACAGCTTTCAGACCGAACGCGGCATGCGCTGCTCTTTGCTCTGAAACCCATTCTTTTCTATGGCTTGCGCGGCGCAAGAGAGCAAGAACGCTGCCGCAGCGTGCAACTCGGCGGCCTTGAACGCGCACCACGGTCAAAGTTGAAATTTGTTGAACTTTGGCCGCTACACGCCGTGACGCATTTTCGCGCGACCAACAGAATCAAAGCATCGAAGCGGGCTAGTGTTCGGTCTGCCCCGTCTAAACACAAACACACACACACAAACACACGCACACAAAGCTGGTATGGAGGAAAAGTGCCCAGAATCTACAAAGCCCACAGCATTTATTTTTTGCATTTAATACTGTTCAAACAATTAAAACACTCACTCCAGGGCCTTTATTCAGCTGAGAACTCGTACTGCCAAGTCTGTCACTGTGGCCCTCGTTTCCTCCGTCATCTTCATCATCACTGGAGAGCACAACTGCAAGAAATGAACAGAATATGAAGGAATACACACTGAAAGACGACTCGTGTACGTTATTTTAGAAAATTCTCAAGCTTTCTGCACCATTAAAGCCATTCAGATTGAGTCTGGTCAGTTCTAGAGAAACTCATAGTCAGAACTGTTCACAGTGGTAGTGAATGGAACCAGATGTCTCTTATGGAAAGATATGAATATTCTGAGAACATTTTTTAAAAGCTGTTAAAGGAAAAATGCAGGGCTTTGTGAAGACAAGCAGAAACTGGTAGTTTTGCGTAGTAAACAGAAAAGCCATATTTGCATCCCCTGGTTCCATCCACCACCCCTGTAAAGAAAAGCACTTTGATTTCACATCAGAACATTGACTTACACCCTTTTAAGTGAATGATGCTGACATATGTAAAAAAAAAAAAGAACTGCACCACTAAGAACTGCAGCTCCCTACTGCCCCCTTATGGTTGCAGGAAACCACCAGCTAAAGAGCAGGCCCACCAACACGCATGTCCATCCACCAGTGGCTGCTCCCACTTTAATGGGCTTTTAGGGAGACACAGGGACATGGCTAATCTGTCTCTTCTTCCTTTCCTCTGTTCACTGTCTCACTTTACTATCCTTTCCCGGTCAGCTCCATCCGTCTGCCCTTTATTCCTTCTTGCATCCCCCCCTTCCGTCACACCTTTCATCTCCTTAACTCACTTCTATCTTTATCCCTGCACTATCCCCTCTGACCAGTGGAGCGTCCGTGTTAGTGTTAGTTACTACGGAGGAAAGGGATTCAAATGGTGGACTCACTGGATGGTGATGTCCTCCACCGAGGACTGCAATATAAGGCTTAAGACCTTAAAACCAATATGGGGACGACTGGTACATTTGTATCCAAAACACAGTAGACTAAACCAAGTAAGCACATTTTGAGTTTGTGATGTCATAGACATTAACACGTCTACACGCAGTACTGTGCATACGTCTCAGGCACTTGTGCAAACTGTTTGAAGCCATTAATATCAGAGGTGGTTTTCTTTCTGTCAGCTAAAACACCAGCTAAAAGGAAACAAACAAAAAAGCAGTACTAATTATTAAGTATCACCTGGCTGATATTTTTGTGAGCTGCTTAGAAGTACATAGGTTTGGTTCCAGACTTCTGCTCCACACCTCTTGTCACATTGTGGATAAAACTATATAAGACACTTCATTTAATCTAATGAAGTAAAATGAGGCAACCCAAGGTATCTGTAGGAAGCTACAGGTAATACTAGGCTTTCATGAAGAAAGAGGTCGCAAAATGATTAAGCAAACCACTTTTCATTATATTAATGTTATTTGTGTTTATTGTAGTCTTAACATTAACATAACACTGCTGCCTGGTAGTAAACAACTTTTAAATAAAATGTTGTCATGTGTCTAGCGTAGTACTGTATATCAGCCTACTGCAGAAAAGCCCCACCTGGATTGCTTTCTGAAGGAGGCAGATACATGGCAGCCAATCAGAACACAGCTATTTTAAATATATCAGTCTTAAAGGCACAGCCCTGTTAATTCTAAGGCATGAAGAGATATTGGATAAGGGTCTTGTTTACTTGCTGAAGGTTAACGGAGGGTATGTAAGTCTGAGCCAGTGTCTAGTAAACACAGCGGTAAGGGGCTTTGAGCTGCACTAATCGGAACAGGATGAGAGGCTTTTCTCCGTCACACCAGTAACCTCCAGTCCTCTCTGAACTATCATCATCATCAACCCAAGAGGAGGTCTTCCACACTGTAATCCTCTCCAACTCTCATCTCCATAACTTGGTTTATGTCCTAAAACCATCCTGTTTTTAAGGCCCTTTAAGCACTTATCATTAAGCTATTAATATTAACACGCACTCATCCTAAATTGTCCTTGTTTTTTTATCCGGAGGTGGAAATATGACATTTATGTGGTTTTATTCACCAAAAACACTTTCCAACCTCCCTTAAAAAATTATAGGTCATTTTTTATACTGATGTATTTAAATTAGCTCTGGTTTGACTGGTTGTTTTGTAAGGCGACTCGTTCAAAAAGGAGTCCAGGCTGAAACATGAGGCTGAGCAGTCTTGGCTTTTGTGACATCATAAAAACAGTGATTTCATTCTTATGTAAAATGCATAGACAAGAGAGCAAAACATATTTTGGACCACGTTTGCTTATTTTAAAGAAGAAATGATGATTGTTTTTTTTAAACATGTATTATTTAGTAACTAATATCCCTTATTTGGTAAAAAAAAAAAAAAATACAATATGGCATAATGTATCAACACAGGAATTTTGTATGTCCTGTTGTTCTATTAGTGACCCAGAGACGGACTCTGAGCATGTTATATTGAAAGAATGTGTGAAGGGAAGAGGTAGTCCTACATACTAGGTTCTGTGGAACTTTGTTTGATCCTGCAGTATGTCTTGTGAGAAAGTCTCAGTCTGAGCCGCCTTCTGGAATAGGTGCACTCGTTGCCAGCTTTTCCGACAGGCGTGGAAAAGGCCGTGGTTTTTCCAGGTGTCTGGTCAGAAGAAGGTCGTCCACTCTCTCCATTCCCCTTAGCCCCTACAACCTTGGAAAGCGGAGAAAAGACAGAAGCATTTATAATTTGCTGCAATATCCAATGTCATGTACTTCAGCCAAAAAGTTCAAGAGAGGCTCCTGGGATTAAAACAATAGTCTGTCACAAATCGACACAATTCATCTCAATGTTGTCAGTCAACAATTGCTTCTGCTTCTATGGTTTAGAATTAGACTTGCTTATGTGAGTTCTGTGCTTTATGTGGACAACAGAACAGGCCTGAGGCATTTATATGAATAGATTCATCTCACTGAACAGTACCACTGCCATCTCCTTACCTGTTAAATCAGACATTCAGCCCCAACCTGTTCAGCACAGCACTGATGATCACACAAGAAAAACAAACTGGACTTTGGGGTTCAAACATGTTCAGGCATGGTACCGATCTCCTAGTGTACACAGTGGTGGTAGCTGGGATGGAAGCCCATTTATATCCCTAGCCTGGTACCACTTCAGCAGAGGATGGCCAGAATACACATAAAGACCCCTACGTGTGGTGTTCTGGACATGTAATGCATTAAAGGGAAAGAGGCTGACCAGCACTTGTCGCCTAACCGCAGCAGGAGATAGTCTCTTCGCTCCCTTCACTGGAGAACCAGGGTGCTTGTCCACGTCTCCGCCTTCCTCGTCCTCCACTTGAGATGAGTTCAACGTCTCTGAATGACCAGGTCCTGTAGAGAGAGGAGGCCAAGCTGTCTTAATTGAAGCATCACCGTAAAATGTTTAGAGAGAATACTGATGTTATGGTGCTCCCATCTTCCGACCTGCCCCGTATATAAATAAATCAATCATTAGCTGACCACTTACTGACCTTCAGGCACCTTGGGACAGATTCGTGGAACAAAGAGAGAGAGAAAAAGCACTACGAGAACAGCAGGATCTCTTTAACAGGTCTATAAAGCTGAGCAAGTTAAGGTTTTGTTCCTTTATCAGTGTTCCACAGCCAGGAAAATCCTGGAGTTTTCCAGCAAAATGTAGAGCAGAGAAAGACAATGGGGGAAGGGGGAGAGAGAGACAGAGAGAGCGAGTGAGGAAAAGAAAGAAATAGAGAGAGAGAGAGCATTTCCAACTTTAAGAGGTCATTAAAGTCTGCATTAGGCAGCAGCTCCAAATAGGACACGCTTTTCCTCGTTAGCTACAAGATAATTTGAGGCAGATATTAAGGTCAAGCTTTTATTCAGCTTCGGTTGCGTATGTGCGTCACTATTCATCACATTATAGAGTATAAAGTGTGTTTGGAGGCTGTTTGGAAACATTAACGACATGCATTTGCGTGTGTTGCTTTCCCCCCAGTTGTGAATGCACTAATTAACTAAACTGGCCAAAGTTCTGATAGATGCTTCCCCTGTCATTAGTTTTGTGAAAGTCATGTTGCCCGCCCCGCCCCTCTCATGGTATACAACAGGGGTTAAAGCAGCCTAGAACACTCTGTGAAGACTTTTCAGCACCCTCTAGATAATAGAGGGATGGAAAATTCTACCATCTATCTTCTTCAGAGTGTTCTGTTATAACCTGCAGTGTGACTGAGCCATTTACCATAATCACTGTCACTGCGTCACAGAACATATCAGGTTTCAGCTTTTACAGATGGTGTCCTATTCACAGTCTGTGGTGTGGATGTGGGGAAAGTAAGACATGATCAAAAAAGTGGTTTTAACTGTGCTGAATTGTTCACAGCAGTGGTGAGTAAAACCAGACATCTGAAGAGTTTCATGTCTCTAAAAACAGCCGCACAGAAAGTCATTCCATAAAAGGGTTATGGTTGCACCGCCTGACGCCTGATACAGTGTTTTACCAATGTCCTGAAAAGCTGTTGGTCCTAAAACTAAAGCCATCCATAGCTGTGTTTTAGCTCATATTCTGCATATTTTACCATCATCAGCATCCATGGAAACACTCACTGTGGCCCAATAGTGAACAAAATGGTTATATTTGTATTGGAGACATCTGGTTTCATTCACCACCACTGTAAAGAGTCATAGAACCATTTCACACCAAACCCACTCAAAATGACTTTTTTTTACATCTTAATCACTGAACCACTGGTCAAGGTGATGGTTATACCATCATGGTTTTGTGAACTTTACTTTATTGTTCTTTTGTGCATTCCAGACTCACCCCATTGTTTCTTAATGGCAGGGGAGTCCTTGTCTCCTTCACGCTGACACAAAGTGTCTGATGCTCTCTTGGGCCTCCATCTGAAACACACAGGCACCAGTGAGTTAAATCTCTTACTTCACAAATGATCTGATTTGAATACAAACTAAGATGTTCTATGTTTATCCTGTTTGCAGATTTTTCAGATTTGGCCCTCACCTATTTTGATTCGTGTTTTCAGTGGCAGAGGTCTGAACCAGTGACCGGGAGTTTGAGGCCCCTGCTGTCTTGCCAGGGGTCCCATTCACCTGAGCAAGGCCTTTGACCTGTGGTCTCTGTGGGGACAACAGGATGGACCTGAAGCAAAAACAAACAAAATTATTAAAGTGGTTGAGATGAGATGATGTCATGCTTTACATAACAAATGGCCAAGAAAATACTGAACCAACATAGTGCAAATATAATGCAAAAACCATCGTGTGTTATTATGTCATTCACAGCTGGCCCCTGACTAGTAAGCTCAATATTTTCCTCTAATTAAAAAAAAAAACCTAAGGATTTCAAATAAATGTAAGAGTAGAGCTCCATCTAGTGACTATTTCATGGAACTGTATAGAGTCCACTGCCCAGGGCCCAGCTGTTCAAACTTTTGCTATCCAGGATCTGGTCATTCATTTTCATGCTGGTTATTTAAAGCAACACTAGATTGGAAAACTGTTATACAAATACGGAATTTTCAGGATTATCAAATTTTGAATAATTTTAACAAAAAATTGTCCAGTAGTTAAGGAAATAAGTAACATTTACAGTTCTTCATTGGTACAGAGACGAGCCCTTTAAGACTCTGCTTTTAGGAGTTGGATTTCCATTCTGACTTCAGTTTGTTGTAGTTGGGTAAGGAGGATTTGTTCCTTTGCCAGATGAATCTGCACTTCTGCTCTTTCAGTTTCTCGTTTAAGACGCAGCTCATAGACGCCACCATCCTTCAAGTATCTCGGTGTACAAATGTTCTCAGGCCTGACATGAACCGCTCACATTCAGGTCCAGTCCAAAAAGGCTAAGCAGCACCTGTACCACTTCTGACAACAGAGGAAGTTCGGGGTCTCTTCACCGATCCTCAGGACTTTCTACTCAGGCGCTGTGGAGAGCATCCTCACACAGAACATCACATCCTGGTATGGGATTTGCTGTGTTCAGGACCGTAAAGCTCTTCAGAGAGTGATCAGTGCAGCAGAACACTGTTGATTGGTCCAGAGATGTTGGTCCAGAGCAGTTCGGACATTAAAGGACTCGTCCCACACCAGTAACTGACTGTTTCAACTTCTGCACTGAGGCAGAAAGTTCCGCACTATCAGGGCCAAAACAGAGAGACTCAAGAGGAGCTTCTACCCTCAGGCCACCCGAGTCCTAAACCAGAACATGCCCCCACTCCCCCCATAGCACTCAATCAGAACATGTCCCCGTTCCACCCATAACATACAATATAACTACTACAAGGGACTCATAATAAATTCATGTCCATATATAAGTACTGCCATACTTCATATTATGTCTGATCTATTGTTTCACCACACGCTGCTACACTGTGCATGCTGCTACACGAACGCTTATATTACACTGGTCTTTCTGTTTACATCACTCTGCTTGCATTGCTGTTTTTACATTAGTGTGCTAGTACGGCACAATGCACTTTAATATTCCATTTGCACATTGTACACACTGCTGCTACATTTATAAAATGACATATTAAAACCTCTCATTTAAGCCTATTGCTTACATTACATTGTTAACGTGTGGTGCTCCTTGTTTAAGATTTGTGTTTTAGAAATTTTCAGATTGTGTTTAAAAATTTTAATTGTACTTACATTTAGGCATATAGCTACTTACTTATTTCCTTGCTTTATTTTGTGTCTCTGAAAAATCGATTTTTTTATACTTGAAATTTACTTATTGCCAATAATGTTTGCACAGTCAAAGGAGCCATTCAGAATACATTTCACTGTGTGTTTACATGTACATGTATGATTATGTGTGTGACAAATAAAGAATATTGAATCTTGAATCCAGGTTTGGAGAATGCTTACGACTTGACTGGACTGAGAACAATTCTGAGCAGGCGGGCGTCAACTCTGCCCATTACAAAACAAAATGTGCAATTAACTGCTTAAATGGAGTCCTGAAGAGGAGCTTTGCATGCCTTAAATACTTGCAGGTGGAACCCAAGGTGGCATGCAGTATAATACTAGCCTGTATTGTCTTGCATAAAATTGCCACCAAACGCAATGTTCCTGTTGATGACATATACGATAGACCTATGTCTGATGAAGAGCAACCAGAGTGACCTCCAATGTTCCTTCCAAATGAAGGCCAGAGACTGGATGTATGTAATGCAATTGTGAGAAATTACTGATTAATAGATTAATAGTAATTGTCATTTTCATTCAAATACAATGCACAGTAGAGCTTTTTGAGCTTTGAGAATTGTTTGAATACTGATATCTACCTTGACTATAACACAAGGTTTCATGTCTTATTCCCTACTTTATTGTTTTGTAACTGTCTAGTTCAACAATTGTACAACACAAGTAAATGTATACATCACCCGCAACATAGCTTTTTGGTCAATTTTAACGTTTTATTTAATTTTGTGCTATAAATGCAACCAGTGTTGGGATCAGGATTATCATGATTTTTGGAATCAAATGTATCCAAATTCAAACAAATCTTGAACAACACAAAGAGGCGGTTTGATCCAGATTAAAACTGAGATTGGATTAGGTTATCTGATCTGCTTTCAGAAGCGTTCTTTTCCTTTGAACAACCTATTTTCAAGATTCAATCCATTCTATTATTCAAAATCCCATTGGATTAACTTTTGACTGAGCCCTGGAGCATCAACCAGTAGCTGATCTAACTACAATCCACCCACAACATCCTTCATTCCATAGCCTTAAGCTGTCACATTTCTTCTGTTGTGTCTTTACTGAACCGTACGACACTCCATCACCGAACTGAGGCCACCTAACATGCCTTTACCGATGGACACCAGTTGAGCAAAAAGGTTAAAAAAAAAAAAGGTTTCTGACTTTTACTTTAAGATCTCTCTCAACAGCAGATGACTCACCTGTCTGCTCCAGCAGGACCTGCATCTCTTTTCCCATTGACAGGGCTGCTTTTTTGTGGTCTCTTGCCATTAAAGGTGGGTTGGGACCAGCTTGCCTGTAAAACAGTAAACAGAGACAGGTCAAGTTTCAGGGCAGAGCGCTGTCATCCCTGATGTTTAAGCAATTTTTGGAGTACATTTGGAAGTAGGAGGTCGCAGTTAATGCTTTAAAACCCCCATCTCCCCTCTGACAAAAGTACTACTTATAAAAGTTTCAGAAACACACATTAGAAGTGCCACCGTCCTGAATTCTGGAGAGAGGAGACATCATTTGAAGGCTTGAGGAATCCGAGGGCTGCTTCTTTTTGGGAATTTTAAAAGGGGTTCCCATCTGAAAGGTGAGAATAGAAGATGGGTCAGATGCTGACAGTTCCCTTGGTGTGTGTAGGTGGACTCAGTGATAGGTGGAAGATTTCTACTAGGTGGTGAGAAGAGATAACTCCAAATAACTCCATCGTTTAGCAGTTTTTTGCTCATGAAGACAAGTATAGATATAATGCAGCTGGCTAATACCTTCTACTCGTCCTCCTGCCAACTCGGCTTTTCGTTAGGCCCACTTTTAGTCAGGAAAGGAGCTGTCGCCCACAACCAGGCTGTGTAACATGATGTTTATTATTCGTTTAAATGTGCAATAAATTATGTAGCTACCTGGCTAATATACAAGCAGGTGCTTGTAAAACGAGCTAACTGAGCTAATGCTAACAAGTAAACATTAAAGCTACACGAAAAAATGCCACGACCCAGCGTTAATTACATACCCTGTTCGAAACCTTAATAAACATGAAATTTCATTTTTGATATAAAGGGATCAGCTTAAATAAGAGCCCGTGTTTTAGACCTAAAAACATAGCTAGGCTAGGCTAGGCTCAGCTCAGCTAAAGTTGGGATGCTGACAGGGCGTTTGAGAGACGCACTAATGCGCACATCTGCGCAGTCTGGGTGCGCGTTGGACACATGAGCGTATGCGTTATGTGGGTGTTGTAATGAAGGAAAAAAATGGATTGATAAAATAACGTACAAGAGGTCGACATGTCCAAATACACAACGTGGACAAAGGTATTGGGACAGACCACATAATTATTAAATTCAGATGTTTCAATCATACTCGTTGCCACAGGTGTACAAAAACTAGCAGAACAAGACATTTTGGACGACCCCATGTTTTCAACTTTGTGGACACAGTTTAGGGAGGAACCTTTTCTATTCCAGCATGACTGTGCCTCAGTGCACAAATGAAGCTCCATACAGACATGATTGGAGGAGTGTGGAAGAACTTGACTGGCCACACAGAGCCCTGACCTCAACCCCCTCCAGCACCTTTGGGATGAACTGGAACTGAGATCGCAACCCAGGCCTTCTCGTCCAACATCAGAGTCTGACTTCATAAGTGCTCACATCCTGGTATGGGAATAGCTGTGTTCAGGACTGTTCTCCCCTCCCTACAGGACATTTACAACAGGAGATGTTGGTCCAGA